>KK121705.1:58232-134651 GCA_000611955.2 Stegodyphus mimosarum | reverse complement strand
CCACGACGCTGGGCGTTAAATTAAACTAGCTGCATATCTAGACTTGCGATTGGCCTGCCTCTAGCCTCCTCAACATTTGCCATCTCATTCCATCATCTAAGCGTTGGTGGTTAGAAGGAGGCCAGGTGAGCGCTTGCAAGCAACCTGTCTGCGGCCTAGACACACTGGACCTACACCTAAAGTTAAGGTCTAGGGAGCAATTTCATATGAGAGCAGGAACACTCTCGTGGTTATTCCACGCACATTGACTGCAGATTTGTACGTTAGTCTAGTGATTCAACCTGTTCTGCTGCCATTCATGAACAGCATTCTAGGGGGTTGTTTTCCAACAGGATAAAGCTCACCCCCATAATGCTGTTGTAACCCACCATGCTCTACAGAGGGTCGACGTGTTGCCTTGGCCTGCTAGATCTCCAGATTTTTCTCCGATCGAGCACGTATGGGGCGCCTCCCAGACGCTAAAGTAGTTAGTGACTTTCACTGCCGTACTGAATGGCCTGTGTTCGAATCCTGGAGACTGTATGGATGTAAATTGCTTGTCCCTTCATAGCAAGTAACGATGGCCGCCTACCAACGCTTCTGGCCTTAGTAGTGGCCAAAGTGGCCTAAAATGGCTAGTGCCCGCCATAAAAAATTTTAGCCGAGCAACCGGGACAGTGGTTAGTGACTTTGACAGCTGTACCGAAGGGCCCGGTTTAGAATCTCGGGGAAGGTATGGATGTTTGTAAATGTATAGTGTCTGTGTGGCATGGTTGAACTCTAAATATGGGGAGAGCCGAAAGATCTCGCGAGAGGTTGGTGATAGGGAAAAGGGATGGGATACGCTCTGACCCGTCCCCGTGGGGTACTCTGCATGAAAACTGGGAGCTTAACTGAGCAAAGTCGTACTGTCACCTGTATGGTATTCAGTTCTCTTGCCAACGACAGGCGCTATCTTGTACTCCTTCCACGATGAAATTCGTGGACTTGTTCTGATGTTGCTGTCAGGCAAGTGGGATAAGTCACAACAACAACAAATAATAATCATCATATGTCACAAAAAATTTCCTGCTTTAGATTATTAAATAATATTATAACATTTCGGTCTTCTAAGCAATGTCTTTAGATACTCTTCTTAGTAAGCAATACATGTGACACTTGTACATACATGGTCTCGTAAACATAGAGCTTCACTCAACGGGTATAACATAGCTTTGCATGGTTTGACATATTGGACTCAGTAAACAAGAATTTAAAGCCAAAAGTCTTACGGGCATGCAAATACTCAGGATCGAATAAAGCTACTAAGAAGTTATATATTCTGCATTCAATTTACCTATTTTACGCCATCCATCTAAAATTTAATTAGAAACAAGTCATTGCTAATTAACTTCCATAGGAGGAGTAATGAATGTTTGCTGTTCAAGTTAATATCAAACCTCGAGAATTTCTTATGAATCAGTCCAAAGCAAATTTGATACCTTAACTGCGAAAAGAAAATGGCATCTTCATGGAAAACGCAATTGTACTAATTAAGACATATACCTAATTTACGTTCAATGCAGAAATTTTACTGGAAACATGTATAATGAATAACTGCATTTAAATCTTTATTTCAATAGTTTACTAAGAAAGGCATTTGAATTATGGTAATATTTTATGTTTTGAAAGAGCGAAATTTGGAATTTATTTTATCGAAAGTAGTTAACATTTTCTCTTTGTGTATTACCTGCAAGAGTATTCCTCCCGCCATCAAATTTAAGTTTTTCTTCAATACTTGCAAGAATTATAAATTGAACTTAAAGGTAAAGTAGTTCTCATCGGATAAACTGAGTTAATTTCTTCGGAATACTGACTAATATTTATAAAGGTGCAAATGAAAGCAACTGCAGTTATAAGGTATTTCTCCTGCCTTGTTAGCGCGCCTTCGTGGTGTACTGGCCAGCACACTCGGCGTGTATTTGAGAGGTTCGAGTCCCGGCAGTGCTTATTTTTCCTATCCCTGCTTTAAAAAAAGATTCCTAATGACGCTACACAGTAATATCCATTAAATTCTTAATATAAACTTCAAATTTAATCGGAAATTACTTTGAAAATCTGCTAATTATAGGACGAGCTAATTTGACACATTTTAAGAGTAAATTCAGGTGAACTTTAAGTACTTCCGCTATATTTGATAGAGATTAAATAGCAAGTAAGGAATATACAATAGAATCATTAGGTTATTTAGAAGCAGAAGAGATGAAAAATGAGCAACGCCTTCGCCGGGAATCGAACCATGGACCCCTCGGTTAATCGAACCATGGACCCCTCGGTTAATCGAACCATGGACCCCTCGGTCATTTACTAGCTTCACTTCTTCACTTCCTTTGGGAAGTAATCTTTGTCATAGCTTTTGCTGTCCTAGAACGAAACTTTAAGCAGAATACCTGTGATTATCTTCCAGATTTCAAATCTCATTTAGAAATCGTAATATTCTGTAGAATTCTTTCGAAGTCATTCTTGCTTGGAAACCATTTAATCTTCTAGACGATGCACCTTGCGTACTTCCATCAGCTCATACAAGTATGACACTCATTTTTAAAATTAATCAAACGTTTTCATTCTACCAGTGGTTGCAAGGTTTTAGCAAATTGTTGACTAGTTGACGTTTTACATCTTCATAGTGACCTTGTCTACCATACTGATGACTGTAAGTTGATATGATACAATGATGTCTCTCGATATGAGAAGATTCAAAAATGATATTTGGTGGCTACACAAGTCTACCAGTCAAGTGAGTCTTATCTTGAAAACTCTTTTAAATGCGTAGCATTTAAAAGCATTCGTAGCATTTAAATACGTAGCATTTAAAAAACTAACATCACATGATATATTTTCTGGCTGTTTCATGCCAAGCTTAGGCATTAATGGTTCTGTGAGTCATTTAGGCTTCAACCTATTCTCTGCTATATTTGGAAAACTGCAAGCAGGGATGCTATTTTATCACCGGTAACTTCAACTAGCTCTAACTAAGCGGACTAAATTAAAAGTATCCTCAGTTGACAATTTCAGCTGCAACAACTTAATATCGCGTTAAATTTATCACTAACAAAATCCCTATCGTTAAACTTCAGATAGGAAGAGATGATAACGACTTCGTTTTCTGTTATTTATTCAGATCATTTCCGAATTTCTTTGTCTTGTTCTTACATAAGCGCACGTTTCGTTACTGTTATTTTCACGCTGAAGAAGAAGGTTCCGTTTAGCCTTCGACGCTAGAGTTCTTCAAATTTACGCACGTTATTTATTAGTAATTTCCTTAGTATTCAAAATGAATACTAACTCATGCAAAGAAAATTCATGCCTTATTGAAAATGGTAAAATTGTTATAATTTGGGGAATAATAGTTTTATTAGTGTAATTTGATGTTTACAACTGCAGAATAATCGCTGAATATTTCAACCGTTTATTATATGTCTTACGCTATACTAAAGTGTTATTTGCTTTATTTTTCACTGATAACAATTACTGAGAATTAAAAATGAATTTAAATAACAAATAAAAACGTAAGTGATAATAAGTCAAATATTTTGATTTTTTTTAGATTAAAGTTCGCCTCAAAGTGTCACTCACTAACCTGTGATTTTTAATGTTTGAAATATATTTCTTTTTCGATTCTAAACTTTTTTTTATCCTTGGAAATTCCTGGAAATTAAAAGACTGGAAGGCATTTGGAATTGTTATTTCTGCTTTCAAGGGTACAGTTTGAAATGCGTCTTCAAAAGAAGGCTGCGTAAACAGCAGTCTGTCTTGTCTACGAATTTATATTTACACTGTCATTTTCTGTTAAACAATATTTTTTTTCATTTGCAATGCTTGAAAACATCAAATTGCTATGCAACTTATTATATTCCAATTTACCGTATTCATTTGCAGCCAGTGTAATTTTCATTTAAGATTCTGAACAGGGATTCCTTCAAATGCATATTAAACTTTTTTCCCCTGAAAGAAATATGAATAAAGCTTTTTCACATTTAAAATGTTTGGCTGAAACCAAATCTGCATTTCCTAGCTGTATAATTCCTTTAACGCAACTCTCCTTATAAATACGCCAATTTCTGTGTGTTAAAGGAGAAAAATTTTGCCCGAAAGAACAGAAATAGTTTATTCCACTTGAGAATCGGGGAAATGCATTGGAATCACTTTAATCAGCGGACAGATAAAAGAAGAAATGATGGATGCCGCACTTAGCATTCTGAACATCGCTCATTTAATTTTAATGATGAAGAGTGTTCACTTTGCACAGACATAAGCCCGTAGTTTAGCAGGAAGGTTTCTACCAATTTCGCAGTTCATTAAATTGAATTTCTGGGAAGACATTAGCAGGTTGCGAGTTCTCGGGTCTGGAGGAACGTTTGATACCTGCTTGAAAATTTGTTTTCTAAATGATGTTCAGGATTTGTGGGATTCTTCGTCATCCCTTTTCTCCCTCTCTCTTCGCTTCTCTCACATTGAACTTAATCTCTTTTTATTTATATTGTTGCCGTTTAGTAAAGCATTGAGGGTTTACTGCAGCCTTTTTCTTTAACCATCTAAACAGAAGAATTATTCTCTGAATGCTCGTAAAACCATAGCTCTAGTAATGAGAGAAGAAATCGTTCAGAATATACTTTTATGCTGCTGTTTATATCTTTAAAATTTGAAACTGATTTGATTCAAGATGTATGCAGGAAAAACACTGTACTTAAATTTAAATAACAATAGGCATTTGGCAAATTCGTATAGATATTCGAGGACATAATCCATTCTTGTTCCAACTAATAATATTAAAACAAGTGTATATTGAGCTGGAGTTGAAATAAAATACGTTTTCATGCAGGCATGGAAGATTATGAAAAGCGTAGATCGGTCTTTCACAGTTCAATGTTCTGTGCCTTTAATCATTTAGTTAATTCGATTCTATAATATATATATGCGGAATAAAAGTGCCTAATATGTAACAAACTACAATATTTACTACGGTATTAAACTACATTATTTACTATTTTCCCCTATGATCCATATATTCTGTCACAAAGTAAAAAGCAAATGATAAATGATTTATAAATGTCGAGCAGAGGAAACGGAACTCATTTCCTAAGCTGCTTAAAGAGACGCATAAGAAAAGAAAGGTGCATGAGTAAAAAGAGCTTCAATAAAGAATAAAAGTGTGCAAGACATTAAAAATGAAGCTTATTTTATAAGATGAACTTTTGATATGATTAAATACTTGTGTTCAACTAATAGAATTAGTGCAGTACCTACGCAAGTTGTTGTATCATCATCAAGTTTAACAGTCCTATAAAGCAAAGCTGAATACAAAATAAAGTACCGAAATTCTTCCTCATAAAATAAGGATATATTTTTGATACTTATTATTTAAATTAGTCTTATTCAAGGTCTATTTACTGAGCCATGGCAATAGCAATTCTTTGATAACGTGCAAACGTTTCGAACGACAAAATAATAGTTACCTGTGCAAGGTAGCCTCGAAAAGTTTCTTAATGTCCTTTCTTCTCCTTTTAGTAAAACGAAAATCTTTCGTTTTACTAGAAGTTACTTTTTGAGAATGCATAGTGTTGCCAATGTGTACAAAGCTGTTAAAAGTATAGAGTGTCCGCAAAGACCCTGAACAAATATACCATATTACTGTGGGCACTGTGTAAGAGGCAGTGCGGTAAATTGCTGTAGTGTTATTACTCGTATAACAAAGCTTTTTTCCTAAAATTTTGTTTTGGCTTAATATATACATAATGTGAGGATTTGGGGAAGCGAAAAATCCTCTTGTCACAAGCGAGTCGAAGAGGGACAGAGCGGAAACGAATATTTGGTGTGGGATGTTGCATGATAAGACTTTAGAACCATTTTCCTTTCATGAACAAGCAGTAGCAGCCAGAAGTTTTCTCGATACGTTGCTTAATTACATGTGCATACATTTAGAGGATCATCAACTAAAGATCTTCTTCAACAGGATATCGCGAAACAGCATAAAAACAACCTTCCTTGCGAAAGTATGATCGGTACCAGATGAATAAAAGTTGTTTCATTCTCAAACAACAAGCAGTTAAAGTTGTTCAAAGACTTTGTGGACATCCTGTAGTTCTTTGTATCACTGTGTGAGAGTTATTTAAGATGAACTAGCGCAATGATGACAAGGGAATCTGATCGTTCAAACTCTGACATTAACCAAAAATCGACTGTTTATGTGACAAGTCAGAAGAATATCAGCGATGTTCAAATGTTGCCAAATTTACGGAAATAGATGCTTAACAGCTCTACTTCATAAGTTTCATTTTGAAATCTAAGAATACCATATGTATATTACGGGGGGGAAGGATTCCTACTGGAAGACATGCTTACACATTACGATGTTTCAATTTCTGATAATATAATTTTCTGTCTACTATCATTGCTTTAGGCGTTAGGTGAGAATTCAGAAACGTTTTGAACTTACCTCGCGACCTGCATGTATACAAGCCTTGTATCTGTATGTATACATACGCGTATACATACATGTGCTTTATGTTAACTCTATTTTGGGCGAATTTGATACGTATGCTTAAAATGCTACAAAAGTTGCAGTTCTTTTTCTTCATAATACCACTGTTTTAAGTGTAAAGGTTAGTAAATTGGCGCATGATTTTCTATAAAAGAATTTCTTTAGCACTGTGAAATAACAGCATATCTGTGAGGGCTGTTTAAGATTATAATAAGAACGAAATTTTTCTCTCGTATAGAAGTAGTGTACGAGAGGAATTTAAGAGCGATTCTTGCATTAAATATAATTACTGCACTCAGTTTTCAGATAGTTTTATTAAATATGTTATATATACTGATCACTGAAATAGGAAAATATCGTTTTTTGCGATCAGTTATTAATACGTACAAAGTGAATAACAGAAATAATTATAATTTCTCCGTCAGTTAACATAAATTTTGAAAGAAAAATATTTTGACTATTTTAGAGGCAAAAATCACAAAAGTCAATAAAATTCAGTTCTTAAATTTTTATCTGCTGTCTGGTTACTTGATACAGCAACTAGTTTAGCAAACATACTTGAAGCTTTGATTTAGAAAAAAGCAAAAATTTTTTTTTTTTTCGTTTTGCTAAATTTTTGTTGTTTATATCTCAGCAAAAAGTCTTGATGTTTGCTTCTTATGATGTGGTTTATGATAGCAGGAGGTCACATTATCAAGATTTTAGCAGGCTGTGAAGCTTCGTTTCATTTCAAATTCAGTATTTGTTTGCTGAAAGAGATGATTCTCGTTTAGTTGTTCTGCTTGGGAATCAACCAAGTCTCTCGCACCTCCAGATGCAAGTCATTAAATTCATTTCTCTCGCTGTGCAGCTGTGTGAATTTCTTCAACAGTGTTGCGTATTAGTCCGTGATGAATACTACCATTTGCTGCCTATTTGGGGTCAAATTTTCGCATACGTTATAAAAAATGTAGATAACTCATTAATTCGTTATTGTTGCCTTGTCCATAAATTTCATGGAAGAATGGTTGCCAGAGCCTGAAGGAGGTCTTAACTGAGTTGTTTAGGAGAACTGTTATATCATTTCACATAGTTCAGTTAATTGATTATTACCCATATTAAATTCACCCTAAGCGATGCTTTAATGTAATTATTTTAGGCAAAAGCGTCTTAAAATAGAATTGCGTATGTTATGCCATGTTAATTGATTTAAATACTTATTGGAGAAATTGGTTTTTTCCCTTCCTGCCCTTCTCCGGAAAATATCCTTGACCTTTTCAAAAATTACATGGAAATATAATGCAATTTTATAGTTACCTACTCCAGTAGTAAACAACTATATCTTAAATAATCTAAATTAGTGTTCAACATTTCTGCAGATCTGTCGCATCATTCTAAAAAGCCTGGTAATAAGAAGGCTATAATGAATAATAGTATAAAACGGACGCAGCTACAACAGACCTCCCTCCCATAACTTCAATTATTTTTCTCGAAGTGTTTCTTCTAACAGACTAAAACCTGTTAAAGTACAAAATATTATATATTAGTATCTATCTGTTCCTTTTTAATCACCACCTTCAAAATCAAATTTTGGGTGTTAGCCTAGTTAAACAGAGATAGATAATAATAATAACACACATTAATTTTTATTAACGAAACAACAAATTGTATCATAGTTCCATATCAAGATGTGACTATTCTGTAAAGAAAGCACTCTTCCATGAGCATAATGCGTAACAAATGTACATGATGTTAAGAGACCAGGTAGTTAATATGCACCATAATTCATCAATGTACGGTGCAAATTCTACATTTTGTGTTCAAGAACGCTGAAAGTTAAATTATGTAATTTCAGTAGAGAGTTCATATTAACACATATAACTAAATTATCTCTTTACGCTACCTGAAATCCATAAATTGTTTTACTGCTTTTTCTCTGAATGTTCTGTAATAATATAATGAGAAACTAAGCTTTAAAAATATATAAAATTACACTCCTATCAGTTGCAATGATCTAGATCATTTTGAATTTAGTATATGGAATTTAGTATATGGAGACATTATTTAAACTTAACAAAATTAATGCTCAGTGCACTGGGTAGCAAATATTTTATCCTTAACAAGCATTTTATTTTTTGTCTGTAATTGGAATTATGCGAATCGTACTAATTAATACGCATTTTATTCCCTTTAAAAAGTTTGCAACTTTGCACCGCAGTGTTTTGCATGAATTGCTGAAAGAAAATACATAATTCTTAAGTGAAACAATAATATGTTTATCTTAATGGGAAATTTCTTGAACTATAAGAACAATTTTAAATATGAGATTTTTTCCTTTAGAGCTTGAAAAAAGCCAGTTATATGTTTTAAACTCATTAACAATTGACGTTGAGGAAACACAACAACAAATTTGATGTTTTTTAAAACGTTTCTACTTGTTTTCTTAATGTAACAGTTCTTGTTTGTCTCGAAACATCTTGTTACTTGTCAGAAAACCGAAACTACTCTCGCTTAGCAAAAACTTTATTTAATTTGATTACAAAAAAAAAGTCAGTTTCAGTCTCCATTTCTCAAATTAAATTGTCGCGAACTTTAATGGTTCCAGAAACGGTAAAAGAAAGAGAATATCATTACCGTGGGAAAAAATGGCTCCGTAGTCTAAATATTTTGGAACCATTCAAGTGTATCCAATTAAACTTCATTTGTATACGCTAATGAGCCGAATGTTCTGAGTAACAACTGATTTTTGAGGTAAAAGTGAAAATAAATACCTATAGTATTGTTAAATAAATACGAATTATAATACATTTACGTATCTGACGCTGCTTACATATTTTAATCTATTTTATTTTAACATGCATAGAAGTCTTTCGGTTTTGGTTTCTGGTTCCAATCCTAACCCGACAGTTTTTGAACAAAAAAGCACTTCATTTTGTTTTCTTTTTTGTCAATAGATTGCAAGGTATATTTTAATTTTATAACAGTTATTTCAGTTTCAATGTGTTTTCCTATCGATTCTTGTTTCCACATACAACTCCCTACCAGAAAGAATTTTTTTGAATCGCATTGAATGCGAATAAGTTAGAACTAGTATTTAAGGAAGATTCAACTTACTTCGCCAGAGAGAGAGCTAGGAATTCTGAGTAGAGCGTGCTTACCTTCGGGCTAAGTCTTCCTTGAAGCTGTTACGCTTGGCAGTATATTACGTGCGTTTTGAAATTCGCCGGCTAGTTTAAATTAAGGGCCAACTACTTTAGATCTTGTGTTTAGCTTCGGCTAAGTTTCTCTTAGTTAATTACAGTTTAGTTCTCATTTCTTATTTTGAGTTCAAGCCCGAGTGGAGGCTTTGTTGTAAGCCCCAGAAAGGGGCCAACTGTTCATCTTATTTTGAGTGAAATAAAGGCTAGTTAACCCTTCTTGAGCCTACGTCTTTAGTTATTTGAACTCAGCGATAAGTCACTTAGCAGTTCACTAGGTTACTCAGCGTTCATTTAGTAGAATAAGTGTGAGAAACCCTGCAAGATAACGTTCGAAGCGTTGTTTTCTATCGTTTAGCTAGAATCTTAGCGACATTTTTTGTCTGTTGTTCGCGTGTTGGCATATAACCTTCTGTTGTCATTTTAACTTCTGAAGCTAAAGAGGGAGGTTCTATTTAACTTTGGAAACTACCATCCAGCAAATTTACTGATCTTACGCCTGTCCTTTTTGCTCATTATTAATTTCTTTAATACATGGTTCAATGCCATTCTCCTTTAAGTTCGGTTTCGGTTAAGTGAGGTTTGATTGTATCTACAAAAATTATATACATCGTTCTCAGCATCAAGTCTTTTTTTTAATTAAATGCTTCTTGTATGAATAAACATTTAGCCTTAAATGAAAATTTAAAACTTATTTACATTATTTGATTCATATAATTACTGAGTGTAAAAGACGACAAGTTTCAATACGTAGGTCTTCAAAAATATGAAATATACCATATCATTTACTTCTTTCAAAGGTAAAAGAAGCATTTTTAAAATATCTGCTGTAGCACCTTTCAATATCTCTGCAAATTATGTCATATCAAAAATACATTAGCATAAGACAGGCTATTATAAAATATTATTACCGCAATAAAACTCTTTAAGGGCAATTACAAAACGAAGGTTCAATAAATTTTTAAAAAATGTAGAACGGATCGAATAACCTTGGTAAATTTATGTTGCTAAAAAGGAAGATTACCGAAAAATAACGTTGTTTAAATAGATAAAATTCTGACTGAAAAGAGAGAATTATTTCCTTTTATACTATAACGACAGATTAGTATTTATATCTTACATTTTCCCCACTAACACTGTTACTTAATTAAGAGTTTCCTTATCTAGTTTGGGTTGCAAGCACTTTCTTTGGCCTTTCCTAGTTTAAAAATGATGTTGACGGAGATTCCTAAGGCAAATTTAAAAAGAGAATGATGAAAAAGAGTTGTTTGATCAAATTTACTGTTATCACTAATTGGCATCTGACTCCAGCTTCGAAAAAGCACTTATAACTGTGTTAAGTTTCGTCCTGCTCTGGGGATAAAAAAAAACTCAAACCTCTTCTCTCCGGACATGGTCTCTGCGGAATGAGATATCCGGAGCGTTAACGGACGCCGGGTGATTACTACATAACTATTTGGCTCACGCAATTTGTCCTTGATATACTCGTCCAAGGATGTTGATAGATATCCTTGCCATAACTTTACATCTGTGTTATGTAACATTAATTAGAAATTAAGTGTCGAAAAATTCATTCGTAGGTAAGGTATTTTAAATTTCCAGAACTAACATTTATGGAAAAAATTTTGCCTGGAATGCTGCTAATGCTTAAACTATTCTCATAAAATAAGTGTTGCGCATTTCGTCATGGAAGCTTCCAAAGAACATTTTTCATATCGGTGTCACCTGGTATAATCCTAATTAATGTCAAAACATCAGAACAGAAAATGTCCGTATACTATGGTTCATGGGGAAATTACCCTGCCTTGATTAGTGCAAAATCATCATCAAAGTTCCTTGAATGGCCCAGTCTGCCGCTTAAAAATATCCACAGTCAGATATTTTTTCTCACAATTCTAATGCCAAAGAACTCTGTAAATAAAATACAGTGTCAAGGAAACTCAATTAACAAACATCAAGCAACTTTTATCATCAAGAAACTTCCAGCCCGAAAAACTTCGAAAGGAAAATACTGTGCAACTCCAGCAACAGGAAGTCAGTCAATAAACCTTCAAAAACCTCCAGCCCTGTGAAACATTTAGTACCAATGAACTTCCAGCATCAAAGGACATCGGTCAATAAAATTGGTAAGTGTTAACTAATTATAACGGCGGAAGAGGGTTTTTGAGTATCACAGGCAAGATAGGCAAAATTCATTTTAATGCCAATTTTTAGTTAAGGAGGGGACGAGAAAAATACGTACTGAACTTTCGTTGTAATGTGAAATGATGTGACAACTATCTTCTTGCTGCCTCTGCTCAAATTCTTTGCTTTCTTTATGCAATTAAATATGAAAAAAATTCTGTTGTAAAAGAAAATACAGTTGTACATAATAGCAGAATGTGCTATAATACTCTGAACTATGCATTCATCATTCATCTCATCAAACATTGTCTTCCTAGCGAAACGATGATTATTGTGGAAGAATGCTATTATTATTTATAATGCTGAGAGTCAATTAGGTTAAATGAAATTTTTTATGCTGTAGAGAAAGTTTCTCATTAGATTCAAATTGAACTGGTAATTTTTGACAGGATCTGATAGCTAGAAATGCCTATTTGGAGACTTCCATTAATCGTATCAAGTTAAGCTTGTTCTAGTTACATGCTACATTATGCTATCGGATTATATTATTATTTAACGTCTGTGCGATATGGCACATTGGCAGATCTCAAGAGGTGCTAGCATTCAGCTAAGAATTTTATTATATTTCGTCTTCTTATTTTACTTTGATCTGAATATTTTCCGCTGAATAGGGGCACCTTCTTGAATCTGGTGATGTTTCATATATAAGTTTTCGAAAATGGCACCTAGTGCCCCTGTTATGGAGTTTTATTCAATTATATTATTCCTGTATCCATCTGAAAATTTACTGTTAAGCTGCGTGAAATGCTTGTAATGGATAGCTCGACCATGCGTGAATCGTTGGTAATATGAACACCTCATGCTCGTTTCGCATCAATTTATTTTGGGAAATAGAGCGGCTATACGTGGTTTTTACGGGAGGAATTTTTTTGTAATTTTTCCCTTTAGTATATTCAAGAAATCAGGTACCAAAGAGGGGATAAAGTGTATTTATGAATTAAACAGTAGTAGTGAAAGCTGGAAAAAAGCTTTCTATGTTTTTGTACATTATTGCCGAGACAAGCATGTTTTTAGTAGATGAGTTAAGTGTTTGGCAGAATACCAATCAGGGTTATATCGTGCATTATTATACATCATCTGGTTGCTGCTCTATATTTATTGTTAATACGATATATTTATCCGAATAAAGATGAGGAGTACCGCAGATTTATTGTACATTTCTTATTTGACTATGTTTTGAGTAATCAAGTACATTAAAATAAAAACAAAGTTTGATTTGCTCAATTAGAAAGAGAAAATGTGCAGTGAGTTTAAAGCTTTCCGCTTTTATTAAATACAGAAAAGTAAAAGAAAATATTAATTTTTGACATTTTCTAATAAATATACTTAGGATTTTGTACTCGAGCGAGGAAGGAGCTTTTGTGTGAGGAATGCTTCTTTGTCGAATGAAAACAGCAAGATTCAGCTCGGTTATGAAGTCTTAAAAAGCAAGCAACTTTGATATGCCGTAATAACGGAACTGTAGAATTTAATAATTTGAAAGAGCTAGAGAAAACATTAAAAAGTCGGCAGTTTCAATTAAGTAGGGCAATATTTAAATGGCAAGTTTTTAACCCAATTCATTTTTTTAATTTCATTTAGAGAGTATTTCTAGAGTACATCCTTTGTCATTTTCCACAAACTGCTTTCTTATTCCAGTTCTACACTCCCAACTTCGTTATTTCAGGTTGATTGTACACTCACGTTTGTGAAAATTGCAACACCATGAAGGACTTACGCGAGTGAGCTGAAATTTTCAGGAAATGCAAAGTAGCGCATGATATGCAAATGATTAGAATTGCAAATCCAGTGGGAATTCGATCAAGAAACTGTTTTCGTTTTGCTTTTGTTTTATGAAAAACTCCTACTGAAAAACTTCAGACTCTTCATTTTACTATTGATTCTCTGTTCTGTTTTCTTTTGTGACAAATGAAAGGTGTAACAACTTATGAAGAATCATTGTTTCCTCCCCAATATATAAATGAACACGTCTCCGATCACTAACGGCAAATCGTTTCCGTTAGCAGTGCAGCAGGCAATTTTACAATTCTAGTGTCTGAACAAATGGATTAAGATAAATCAATAACAATAACACAGAATTCTCTAAGACAGAACTGGTAGATAATTTTACAATTCTAGTCTCCAGCTGAATGAATGGATTAAGATAAAATCAATAACGATAACACAGAATTTCCAAAGACAGAACTGACGAATGGGAGTACAGATATATAGATGAATGAATTTCGAAATACCTGCAAGAGGGTAAGCCATATTAAATTAGTCAGTAACGCAAAAGGTAATTTTACAATTCTAGTGTCTAACTGAATGAAAGGTTTAAAATAAATCAATAACAATAACACAGAGTTCCCTAAACCGAGCTGTCAACTTGGGGTACAGGTAGATAGATGAATGATTTTGGAAATGCCAGCAACAGGTTAGGTTAGATTAAATTCGATGAGATAATTTAAGTATGCCAAAAGCACTGAAGGATTATCTCCGTTATTATGGATAACTTCGGACGCGCGAAAGGGAAAATGCTCATTCTAAGTTAACCACGAAAACAACTCCTTTAATCTGCCGATTCTACCTTCAGAAGTAGCATGAAAGAAAATATTCCCTTCTTTGATATACACTCACGTTTGTGAAAATTGCAACACCATGAAGGACTTACGCGAGTGAGCTGAAATTTTCAGGAAATGCAAAGTAGCGCATGATATGCAAATGATTAGAATTGCAAATCCGTAGCGCATGCGTATGCTGAGCAGCGCCCTCTGAACGGCTGATGGATCCGAATAAATAGACGGCTGTAGCGAGGCGTGTATGGTTATCGGTGGTTATCTGCTAGTGGTAAACGTTAACTCAATCTGTACTTATGCCTCGTCGACGAAAGAGAGCGAGATTTGAACAACTTACAGAGTTTGAACGAGGGAGAATCATCGGCCTTCGTGAAGCTGGATTGTCGTATCGTGCAGTAGCCTCTCGTGTGCAGCGTAACAGCAGCACAGTGATGCGCGTTTGGAAGCAGTGGACGGACGAGTGTCGGACAACTCGGAAATCCGGGAGTGGACCCCGAAATGTGACGTCAGCTCGCGATGATAGACACCTGGTCCGCATGGCGCGGACGGACCGTACAGCTTCCTCTAGACAATTGGCAGCACTGTGGTCAATAGCTACAGGTGTTTCATTGTGTGCTTCATCAATTCGTAGACGTCTGCTGCAGTGTGGACTGCGCGCACGGACTCCTTTATACAGGATCCCCCTAACGCACGACCATCGCCGCCTGCGGCTACAATGGGCCAATCAGCATAGAGACTGGCGTGCTGATTGGCAGCATGTCGTGTTTTCTGACGAATCCCGCTTTAATTTGTGGTACCATGATGGCCGCATTCGTGTCAGACGCTATGCCGGTGAACGCCACCTTCCGGAGTGCATTATCGAACGCCACAGTGGACGAACACCCGGAGTTATGGTCTGGGGCGCCATAGCATATCATAGACGATCTCAATTGCTACGAATTGTGGGCAATCTGAACAGCAACCGGTATATCCGTGAAGTTCTACAGCCCGAAGCTGTTCCCTTCCTTCAAAGCTTGCCAGGCGCTGTATTTCAACAGGACAATGCCCGCCCTCATACTGCTCGGATTGTTAAATCCTTCTTTGCAGCGCAGCAGGTACAGCTTCTTCCTTGGCCTGCGTGTTCCCCGGATATGTCGCCAATTGATCATGTGTGGCATGTCATTGGTCGGCGTCTTGCTCGTGATCCTCGTCCTGTTGCGTCTGCAGACGAACTTTGGGTACGCGTACAAACGATATGGAATGCTCTTCCTCAGTCAGACATTCAAACTTTGTTTGACATGCCACGTCGTCGTCTAGCAGCACTTATTGCGGCGCGTGGTGGCCACACAAAATACTGATTCTGATCTCTTGTTCTTGTTTGTTTGCTTTGAACATTTAATCATTTATTTGTACCACTACCACTCAACTGTGTATTAAATTGCATTCAATTATGACGATTCCTTCTTGGTGTTGCAATTTTCACAAACGTGAGTGTATTAAGATTGGAGTTCCTAAATGTAACGTTTTGCATACTTCAGTTATTAATGCACTTTTTCTGCAGAATAACAAAATTTATTGTAAAAGTGCATCAATATTTTCTCTTTGTGATTTTTGTCTCTATTATCTGTATTTTAAATGAAAAATAATAATTTGTGTATATAAACTTATCCAAAAAATCATTTTTTTATTTTAATTACCGATTCTTTACAATGTGTATGCACGAATTTTAAATTAATATACAGCGATTATAAGGTATTTCTCCCAATTTATTAGCATGCCTTCGTGGTGTAGTGGTCAGCACGCTCGGTGCGTATTCAAGAGGTCCGTGGTTTGAGTCCCGGCGAGGACACTGCTAATTTTTCAATACCTCCTGCTTCAAAAATATCCTAGTGACTCTACAAGATTTTTATAGTATGCGCACGTAATTACCATTTGACATTCCATTAGGCTTTATGGAATTGGAAACGAGGGAAGCTAACTATAGTGTAGCCAAAATTCTGTCCATGGAACTTCCACTTGCCCTCTGAACCTTCCAACCACTTAATCCATAAAAGCACACTTGGGGAAAATCCCTCAGCTCTGATGGATTTCAAAAAGATGGTCTAAGGAGAGTAAGCTGAATTGCGTTTCAGAGTTGACTCTGTGAAATATATCACTAACCTACGATGCTTCTTGTGTATTAAAGAAGATCCTCCTAATTTCTGCGTTCTCCTTGTGTCATTTACAACAATTTATCTTGCTACGTATATTATCTTTTCCAGTAAATTGTCAATTTATTGGAAATGATAATAAGTAAGTATTATTAGCATTTCCAATAAAATGACAATTTATTGGAAATGATAATAATACGTAGCAAATAATTACAACTTTTCACATTCTTGTTGGCTTTAAAAATATTGCAACCTTTCATATGTCCAAATGATTAGTGTTTTTTTTTTAATATTTAAAAAATAATGAGAAGAAAATCGTTAAATATGAGGAAAACGAATAGAGAAATATGGCTTTAGCATAGCTACTAGATTATCTAGCTGAAAGAAATTTTCCACATTCATATGTAATGCATGCTGGACAACCAAATATTAGACAAAAGTCACTTCACATAGGAAGAAAAAATTATTCCTTCCGTCCCTTCTGCTTATCTTCTCAAAAGGTTAAATTTGAGTTTGAGGAAAAAAGAAAGTTTACATATAACATATACTTATAAATTTACATTTATATAATTTTTTACATATAAATAGGCTTTATTAAGCATGCTTACATTAAAGTGAAATATCATATTGACAGGTAACAAGTGACGGAAGACAGGAACGCCTAGTGTTCAACAGTGGTAAACAGGCATATGTCCCACGCCTTTCCCTATCTAGAAGCAGAAACTCCCTGGAGCCCCATGGGGCTGCATCGGGAGTTTATTGAAATTAATAAAAGTATTTACTGTGCAAACAAGGGCTGATGAATCATTGTGCTACATTGCAGTTTAGGATACATAAGCATGTCATAAATATTTAAGTGTGCGACATAAACAGAAGGGGGAATACAAAACACATAAACATAAGGCGTAATTAGATATCAATGCCCCTCACTTCGATACATAAATGTTAAGCATATTGTAAATATATATTGATAAAATACAGGATAAAATACGTGAAATACATTTATACAATACAAGAAATATATTAATAAAATACATGAAACATGATGCAACTTTAGAAATAGTATTCAACACTAAAATTGGGATATACAGAGCAGAATACACATATAAAGGTATTAACAGAATACAAACCAGAGGATGGTGCATTAAAGATTTAACTACAATGACTATGTACATAATGCGCGGATGCTATTGCAAAGAAGATTTGAGTATTGTAGAATTTGCGCTGTTCGTACAAGTTATAAGAACAAATGTTATAACGAACACAAATACATTATTACAAGTACTAATATTACATATTACGAGTGTAGATAATATATTACGGGATATGCAAAGTAGAAAACATATTTACACATTACAATTAAACTTACTCTTACAATATATACGCATTACAATTATATTACGCTTACAGTATATACACATTACGCAATATAAACATATCATATTGATAAATAGTATCTTATAAAAAACGTTCTGGTTTTTTTTTCGGGTAAGGCAAAGACTAAATATATTAAAAAGTGGTTGCGGTGATTTTGGCCTATCAATGGGCCTTTGACTGAAAAAAAATTTACATTTGTCTAATGAAAGATTAGTCAGGATTTTTTGGTTACATCAGAATAAGTCGTTAAATCGAAGGTCACGTAAACGCTGGCATATACTAGTTGTTGCGCTGACGTAATGGTTTACATACAGAAAATAATGCGTTATGCCTTAACATAGGACTACGTTCTTCCATAATGGTCTAATGAGCAAACAAAAATTAAGACGCTATTTGAGATGATCGCGAATGCTCATATCTTCGAAAGTATAAATGTTAGAATCAATTTACTACCTCATTAGATACGTAAAAGAGCACATTAGCAATCTCATTTGTTTTGTATTGTACAAAGAGTATATATGCTGAGTAACGAGTCAAAATAGCAAAATTTTGGTGAAGCTCCGTGAGCACGCGCGACCGCGTATCAGCAGCAAGATCGTCGAGTAGACAAGTCAGTGTGTTCGGGTGGTGTTTGATGAATTTTATTTCATTGCGCCAAGCTAGTGGTTTTGGAATTTTAGAAATTTGACGGGTGTAGCAGATTGTGTATCAATAAAATTTACTGTTGAGCAGCGTAAGAGAATACAGAATTCAGAAGCAGCGATAATGTATGATTGATGTAATTGTTATGGACAGTCAAAATTTATTCCAGCATCCGTATATATTCATTCAACTATTAATTCAGAAGATTTGAAGATGTTCTTGTTAGGTGCATTCATGAAATATTCTGAGACTGCTTTATTGATCGATGAAAAGTTTGCTGTAGGTACAGATGTTTCTATTATTATGATGGGATATTTCAATATAGACATCAAATGAAATTAAAAAGCATTTAATTTTATGAAGTATCATTTTAATCTGGTGCCAAGTCATATGGTCATATGGTGCCAAGTAACTGTCCAAGTACACTTAGCAGTTCATTTATAGATTTAACATTTGCTGGGAGTATAACTACAGACATCTTAAATTATGTATCTCATTTCTCATATCATCGATCAATTTTACATAGGGTCATTTTGAATGAATAAATGTAATAAATAAAAATAAAATAAAATATATGTGTCTGTAAATTCTTTTGTTTATTAGCCCAAAGAAACGTTACCCCAGAAGAACTATTAGTCTCGAAACGGCATTTAGCGTCGGTTCACTATAAACGGCGTATCACTTTCTAAATTGCTGCCACCAAATATTATCGCCCTGTATTATAATTAAAGAAATTTTCCTTTTTTTTTTTTTTTTTTTTTTTTTTGCATTGTGAAAAAACAACGGTATCTAGAGCCGTCAAAGTTTGAATAACGTATTCCTCCACCAAATATGTACATCTGGAAGCCGGAATTTGGAGTTTGTTTTATTGTAAATTTCATATTTTGTAAAACTATAAGGAATCTTTGATTAACAAACTCAATGATTGCAAAGCGAGCAATGGCAGCACTGTAAGGAAAAAAAAGCATTTTATCTCCAGCGAGCGAGACTGTTTATCGTAAATTCTAAAGATACGCTGCTTTTAAATGTATTTAGCAAATGCAAAGGGACAGTAACCCAAATGCTCTCGAAACGTGCATGTGTATGTAAATGAAAGAAACGCTCCTTTGGACGTAATATAAAATCTGAAAGCTTTGACACCCCTCTTTTTTTCTGTAACATCCTCACACTTCCGTTAATAATCATACACGTTAAACACCAGCGGCTCTTTAACAGAGAGAGAGAGAGAGCCTACCATCAGTGTTATATATATAGGAGTGTTTGTGGGGTAAATGTTAAATCTTTAAGGCAAACTTTGTTTTGTTGATGCCTTTCAGGTTAGAATTATAAATTATGTTACATTTAATATACTATTATTAAACTTGAAAAGTATCAAAGGCATCCCTTACCTGTACTGATATGTGTAACAGTCAGAACGGCAATTCAGTATTTTTTAAGGTCCCTACTTCGGTCAAGATCATGGCCTATATTTTGCTATTCCTTACTCACATAGCCGTCTTTATTTCCACAATCTTACACGTGCTTTTTTGCTTATATATTTATTTATTTATTGCGTTGAGTTGATTTAAATTCAGTCGATGAATTCCCATTTTTATAATATTTAGTTTAAAAAATCCTTCGCCTTATTATGTGAAAATTATGATGCAATAAAACAGTAATGTAGGGAATTGTTTAATATTTTAATCACTAAAAGATTGGAGTTTTCAGTTTTTGTAAGCCTACTGTACTATGTTGCTTGAATAATGCGTTAGAAACTAAATTAAGAAAATTTATTTGTTTAAGGTTTAAAAAGAAGCTTCCCACCTTGTAAAGGAAACAAAAATATAAGCGAATAATATCAAGTAAATAAGACACGTGAAAAGAAGTTTTTCTGCTTTTCGAGGAACTTATGTATAAAGATACTTTTTCTAAAGTTCTATATTATAATAGAATAAAACGTTTCGCTGTTGTGGTATTGGATAAAAGATTTAATTAAGATGCTTAAATAAAGTACACAAATTTGTTATTTCTGAATCTGCAGAAAGATTAATTTACAAAGACAAAGTTTTTGAAGGTAAGAATTTTTTCCTTTTAGAAACATCTTTTAACGCAAATGTATGAATAAACAAAATTCTCTGTCCTATGTTTTTAGAAACGTGTTGGACTTTCGTTTCGAGGTTATTTTAATTAATTCGCTATGTGCTTAGGCGTTAATTATCCAGTTTTTGTATATTAGGAATAAAGATAGGCAAATGCAAGTTCGTGAAGATATATCATCTTCATTTCAGTGTTGAAAAGAATGATAGTTAACTTAATGATTAAATTTTCAATGCTGTCAGCAACTAATCCTTTATAAGAGAACAGTATTTCGACAAACTAATATGACGTGGTAGATGTCATAACATTCTGTATACACACATTACATCAACTTGACACTTTGACAAGGGTCAGTTCTCAAACCAGACGTAATCGCTGACAAGGATACAGCGTTATAATAGAATATTAGGAAATGTTTTATCGGTAAGCAAGTTTCCTTCTATGCTCAGATGGAAAATTAAGTAAATATATAACTGAAAAATGAAAAAACATTTGTTACATAGTATTATTATAGTCTCTGTAGAAATTAGATATCTTTTTCAACACTCTCTGGTGTCAAATAAAATGCATGAGTACAGTTTAGCAGCAGTTGTTACATTAATTTTTCTTAATTAAATGCAGTTAAGTATAGTATCGATTTAAAAGATTATAAAACCTAGTAACTTTATCAATAAAATTTGGGCGTTGCTTATTTACAATTATTAAGATAAAAGTTTATTAATTTACAAATTATCCATAAATTCTGCAAGTCTGCTTAAAAAAAATAAATGTTTAGAAATTAATTTCTAACATGATCGCGTTTAAATCCTGGAACATTTTATTTTCAACTAAGCCTAGTTCATCTAAATTCTACCATCAGTGCAATATTTCATCATTTTGTTGTCTGAATCCTAACAGTGGAGGACAATATCCATAAACGGATAAAGCAGAATTATCTCCATGGAAAATTATCTTCAGAAATTCCGAGTCTTTGCTAAGATTTGGCTGCTTGTGTGAATTTGGAAGATATTCTTAAAACTTCTCAACCCCATTCTATTTAGATTTTCTACAGAAGATGCATCTGCTGAGTGAGATTGTTAGGTTATATGAACACGGCAAATCTCCAAAGACTATCTGCCCGAGAGGAGAGATACCTCCGCGGAGGATTTTCGAAAATAAATTGGTTCGTATTTACGTTACACACGGGAAAATCACGAAAACCAGCCAAATAGCCAGTCCGTTCGCCTGAGATTTAAAACAAACCAGGTCGAACTACCGGTATTCAGCAGTCTTAACAACTCAACCATTGGTGAGGCTTGCTGAGTGAGAAATCAAACAATGTAGCATAAGATAAATAGTCAAGAAAAACGTAAATTCTGAAATATTATTTCCTTTGTGCACTAAGTGCTTTGTGCTTTAAGTAATTTAACGAGTTCCATTTCTCTCCCCCCTCCAAAAAAATTATTTCTGCAGTATGTCTGCTGACAACATTTTGAGTTCAACAAATTTCTTGTTTATAAAATACTTTATAGCAGCTTATATATATATATATATATATATAGCAGCTTGTAGTTGATACTAAACTTTTATCCAAAATATTAATTACTTGAAAAATACACAGGTCGGTCAAAATATGTACAAAAGTTCGGTAATTGTAAGCAGTAAGTGAAAGAAATTATGCAGGTAAAAAGATTTGGCCTGTCACTTAACTATACTGTGTCTGTCACTTAACATACCTAATCCTTTTAGTACCTGTTATCGCAAATACACTACCTTGGATGATCAATGTGACAACCTGTTACACCAACGAATTCCTCTACAAATTCGGAATATTTCTGCAACATCAATTCACAGCAAGCTGTTGCCAGTCTATGGGAATGGTACAATGAACCGAAGTAATATATGCCAATGGCTTCAAAGGGTTTGGCGTGGTGATTGCAACATCCAGGACAAGACTCAGTCGCGTAGATCGTCAACTTTCACAAACGCATCAGTTAATATAAAATACATCCGGGATGACAGATAAATCCCACTAGACAGGTCATGGAGCACATACGCATGGCGAAAAAAATCTGTGTTAACTCTAATCCAACGATTGAGATAATTTGTGCTTGAAGAAAAATTTTGCTCGTTAAGTTACACGCACTTGACAAGGGAGATGTAAATCAGGAAGAACGTGTGTAATGATCTGCAAAGTTTTCTCCGGAGACTGTCCGGAATCATCAAGTGTGATGAAAAATGACTGTTTCATTTCTGTCCTGAACGCAAAAGCCAGTAGATGAAATGGACATGCATTCTTGTAATGGTTATAAAGAAGGCTGCAGTGCATGAAAGCAAATCGATCAAAAACTGCGTGACATTTGCAAAGGATCAAGGGCGAAGGGTTTGATCTCGTAGGATTTTACTTGATCTGGAACTGGTATTTAGTCCAATAACAGCAACAGATATAAAGCAAATTATCATTGTGTCTGGAATAACTACAAAGTCGTGGGAAGGTTTAAATAATATTTTGATTTAAATAGACTTTAGAATACTGTAGATTCATTATGTGTTTTTCTTTCTTTTTTTTTTTTTTTTTGAAGTCAGTAAGCTGAAGTAATCTGCATTGCCCTCGCCGGGACTTGAACATGGATCTCTCGAATACGAGCGGAGTGTGCTACCATTACACCAGCGACGGCATGCTGGAAGGAGGGAGAAACTACCTTATAATACGAAAAACACTCTTGTGTTACCAGTGACAGCTACAGCTCATGCTGATGCAGCTAAACCAAACAGTCAAAATTAAGTTAAAAGTGTAATAGTAGTAAAAGAATACACGATTTAAATAAAGCACGAAGCTGGCTCAGAACCTGTACCGGGGCGACAAAATCAAATTGTCGGCAGCGAATGTAACGCAAGACGAATACTTAGAACTACTAGAGCTGACAGGAACTAAACGTAGCCTGCACGCGTACAGAAACACGCTTTATCTTAAAACTCCAAAATCCTGTGTTTAAATACTATATGTCTCATTTGCATTCTGGTGAGGAAATGGAAAGGAGAAGTTCTAATAAAGGTTGATATTATGAATAAGAAGTTATGAATATTATGAATTATTTAAATAAAAATTTTACAACCTATAAAATTTCATTTCTCTCGTATTTACCATTACCGAGTTATAGCAGATTGTGCGTTACATTTTTGACAAACTTCTGTGTTTTCTAATAATAGTATTTGAATATATCATAATTTCTGTTATTTTTTTTCAACTCTGCGTAAAAAGAATTTAAAGATCTTTGTTCCCTTACGTACTTTTCACCTGCAGATAAAAAGTACACATTTTAAAAGTGCAGCGTTACGAAGCATCAAGCAACCGCAGAAGGTCCTAATTCGTTAAAAATTGGGGATTGAGTAATCCCTTCATCTCTCGAGTTTCTCAATGGGAAGTTTTCTAAGTATGCTGATTTAAAAATTTCTGTTCACCAGCTTCCAGTAGAAGAATGCAAAATCAAATTATTCTCTGTGTTGCAGACTAGTAATATGACCCCTCATTTCACGGAGTGGTATTCGGTCATTCAAATAAAAGCGGAATTTATCAGTTAAATTTCATTTATTGAATACAACGAAACAATTTGTATGAAGATGGATCGAAAAAAAAGGTTTCAAGGTGAATAAAAAAGTTATTTATTAATAACAGAAAGAAAATACAAACGAAAATTAAGAGGCATACTTGCCCATCATTTTTCCACATAATCACCAAATCTATTTAATCATTTAACTGAACTCAGAACCAGATAGTTTATTCCGTCTCGGTAGAAATCACGTCCCTTCCCATTGAACCCCATTGAGCCAGTTCTCGGTGGCTGTTTTCCCGTCACTCTCTGAAAAAAAAAATCTCATTACAGATTAAATGTTTTTTCAGTTTCGGAAAAAGAAAATATTCACTAGGTGCTAAAACAGGGATATATGGGGAAAGGTGAATGCAGACTTTCCACAGTGGAACTTCTGCAGCAATTCTTTCTGCTCAGTATGAGGTCCGGCATTGCCATTCAGAAGGATGACACTGTAAGGTTTATCCTACGTTTATTAACAGTTATTTTAAGTTATGCTTCCTTCCTATTTATTCTAATTTCAGCTTAAAATTTCCTTCCAGAATGTAATTTCAGAAACGCAGATAATGCAAATGAGTAAGAGTGCTATTTAAGTCGATGTTCGCTGACTTCGAGAGAGAGAGTTTCCCTGACTAGCGCGCGTTTGCGTTTTGGCTACGTTCTCTCTGAGCTACTACGTTCGGCCATACTTTAAGCCCTTGCTTGGCTTCGCCGATTTAATTAATATTTAGGGCCAACTACTTAGAAAACCTGATAGCATCGGCTATACCTTTCAGATAGCTTTAGTTAAGCTTACTTTAGTTTAAATTCATAATTATTTAAGTTCAAGCCCAAGTGGAGGCTTGTGTATACTCCGAGTTAGGAGTTGATTGTAATAATTCTGAGAAATAAAGGGTAGTTAATCCTTCTTAATTCTTACGTGTTTATTCTCACACTTAAGCGATTATTCGCATGCTAGTGTTTGTGGGGCTCTAAGATTGAACATTGTAATTAAATAAGTAAACCCCCACAACATCATCACTCAATGTCTCAGGGCACTTGAGTCGGATGGTTTCACATAACCTTGTCCAGCTGACACAATAACGGTCAGCAATAACAGTATGGCCACGCTCCAGATACTCGATCATGACAACGAATTACGGTTCGCACCTCCAAGCGAGACCACTTTTCTAAACGTCTTACCACTTCAATCGCTCTGACGCGTCTGCGAAGTTACTCCGCCT
Organism: Stegodyphus mimosarum; assembly: GCA_000611955.2. Lineage (NCBI taxonomy): Eukaryota > Metazoa > Arthropoda > Arachnida > Araneae > Eresidae > Stegodyphus > Stegodyphus mimosarum. Next base: position 109,221 of record KK121705.1, on the reverse strand, counting down.
ACCTGCCCAACCGCCGCTAGAAAAGTAGCGTCATCTGCCTGTACTCTGGGAATAAAATACTCCCTCCACGATAATTACTTTTCAAATGCTGTTGCTTGTAACCATTTTTTGGATCCTCCAGCGTATTTCTTCTTTCTTTGTACTCGCCTGCCATCGAAATGTAGTTGTTCCAGAGCCTAAGAAGTTTCTCATTTCCAAAAGAGTAAAAGTTTTTTGACTGCATATTGACCCATGCTTGCGAAGCTTCAATAAATCATCCATTTGTCTTAAATTTATTTGTCACTGCACGCTTGTTCGTTTTGATTCTAGAATGAAGTAATCCACTCATGATTCATCGCAGGTTATTACAGAGCCTAGAAACTTGTCTTCATCTTTTCTCATATCATTGCAGAAACTGTATAGCAGTAAAATTGTTCTTTCTTTATATTCAGGTATCAAATGATGGGGTACTAATCTTGCTAAATTTAAAACCAGCTTTAACTAATATTTTCATATTAGTAACACTCATTCTATGTTCCTTAGCGATATCCGTTTCTCTGATCGACTCGAATTAGTGCATCAGCTGTAGTCAACTTGTCTTCATCTGTTAAGGCATTTTCTCCCTCCTTACTGCTTGCCTTGGTATTGTATTGGAAAATATGTCTTTCTAGTAATTGAAAGGTCCAGAATTCGTTCCTCGTTCGAAAAACCTATTGACTCTAAAGTGGTCCCCGAAATAAAATGTGGTGTACGATAATTCGTCACCAGCAGGATTTGGCGATTGGCTTCCCTTCTCTACAGTAGCCATTCAAGTGGAGGAGAATGTAAGGTATTTTGTCTTCCTTACAGCATACCTTCGTGGTGTGACTGGAAAGCACGTCCGGCTAGCAATCGGAAGGTATGAAGTTCGAGTCCTGGAGAGGGTAATATACATATTTCACGCTTCCTGCTTCGAAAAACCTAACGACTCTACAAATCTCTTGCGGTGTTCTGCCAAGAAGAATGTTGTTCATTTCAACTCTCACCCTTCCACCTTTAAAAGATTTACACACTTACACCAATAATTACCTTTAAAAGACTTATACCAACCATATACTATACGGATTTAAAGAGATAAATGCACTCTTTCGAACTAATTTTTGAGTCTCCAGTATATCTGAAATTGAATGACACTTCCATTAATCGAAAATCTAAGGACTACTCGCTGTGCAACCTACTCCGATACATTGATTACAACTAACAGAGGGAATGGAAACAGAAAGTAGAGTATGACTGACAAGTTGGAACATGTAGGCATTTGCTCTATGACTCATGATTACGTTGAACTTTTTAAGAACGAAGCATGAAAATTCCTGTTTATATCTGAACGTCCGTAATGTTTCCATGTTTATGATTTAATTTTGTATTAAAGGGAAATATTGCTCAGTGAAAAGAGTTTTTACTGACAGTGTTTCGTTGCTTACGAACAGAAAAATCCTTCAACCATATTGGATTTATTTTAATTAAATGCATTGCGTTTTGAGGCTTAAAATAAATTAAAATGGAAAAAACTTTACTGATTTCCTATCTGATTCAAATTTGTTATTTCAAAACCACCGTCTTATGTAATCGATGGGGGGAAGGTATTTAACGCAGGTTACTACAGATTTGTTTTCCTTATATATTGATCCCACGCATGAATTTCAAGTCAAGCAAATACTGTTTGTTTAGTGATTAATATCTTTATTTTAGAATGAAGAGTTTTGTTTATTAAATTTGTGAGAGGAGAGCATTGCTTATTAAATCTGATTCCTTTAAAAAAAATAATTCTTCTTCTGAAGATTTGAATATGTAATAATGGATCCTTTTGTTTATAGCTGATTAAAATATTATGAATGTTTTAATAATATGGGCTTTTGCTCTCTGAACACCGTATATAAGGTTAGAATTATTTTTACAGAATCTTCCCTGTTTTATACCTTAAAAACGTTTGTAAATTGAAGTACTACTTCTGTGTTGAGAAAATACACTGACTTCCAAACGTTAAGCGCGAAGATGTAAAATGCAAAAAAATCAACAAATACTGCTTCGATTGACGCAAAATTCGGCAGGAAAGTAGCATATATATTTACGCATAAAACAAAATCAATAATTATATACAGAAATGAAAACAATATTAAATTCTTGTAAGTTATCAGGTAATGACATACTGGAGACTTGAGCAGAGTTATGTATAAAGTGAAAATAAACAGGATAAAATGAGAAAAAGGTAATTAATAGGGTATGTGATCCCACCTCATCTGTATACAAAGTTTACACCTTGTGACCGTGCTTTCAATTAGGTGGTCAACCACCGCAGAATTAAGCAATCGCCATTCTTCTTGCAGAGCAGTTTCCAGCTCAATAAGAGTGGCTGGAGTTTGAAAACATCCGAAAGATTTTCAATGGGATTAAGGTCGTGCGAATATGCTGGCCACGCCATACGCGCAATCACTTCACTCTCCAGGTAGTCATCGACGATGTCACCTCTGTAGGGATGTCGGTTATAGTCCATTAAAACAAAAGTAGGGCCAACTGTTGCAGCGTACAATCTCACAATGCGTTCTAGGACTTCATCTCGATGCCGGACAGCCGTCAAAGAACCCCGTTTAAAGATGTGCAGGTCGGTGCGATATCCTAATGAAATCCCTGCCCACATCATAATGCTTCCGCCTCGGAATGCGTGATGTTTTGGGACTGATTGCGTGTTCGTTGTTCACGCCATATCCTTATACGCTTGTCATCTGGCTTCAGAGCAAATCTTGACTCATTAGTAAACATGACATTGCCCCGGTCAGACACATTCCAATTGACATATTCCCGGCACCACTGTAATCGTGCCATTCTTGATTGGACGGATAGAGGAACACAAACTCGAGGTATCCGGGCGTACAGTCCACTCATATGTAATCTTCGGCGTACGGTAGCTGGAAATATCGCCTTACCAATGGACGCTGTAACCATAGATGTCACACGTGTGGAGGTCTCTCTGCGCTTCCGCTTGGCTACAGTAGCAATATATCGATCTTCCGCGGGGCTTGTAACCCTTGGGCGACCGGCTACGGGCCTTCGGACAACTGTCCGTGTGATTTGGAATTGTTTTCATAAACGTGAAATTACAGAATGATGAACGCCGAAGAAAAGAGCAGCATCTGTGATCGACTGTCCTGCTTCAATGCGCCCCACAGCACGCCAGCGCTCAGAATCTTCCATTCGTCTTCTGGAAGTCATAGAAACACGTATCTCTTGAAAACAAATTGTACGAAAGTTTTAAACACCTTCTATCAGCACTTACAATCAACTTCTGTAACCCTTCTTATAAGCCTGCCTTTTTGGAAATTTTTCTTGTCATGAAAGCGCGATCGGATGTTACCTAACATATTTGCATACTCCCATCTACCTCTGCAGCGAATTGCGTCCTCTTCAATTCTGACTGGCTTCCGGAAATTAGCATTTCCCTCTCCGTGCTTAACTTTTGGAAGTGAGTGTATTTTGGCGGGTAAGTAGTTGGCCCCTAAATATTAATTAAATCGGCGAAGCCAAGCAAGGGCCTATAGTATGGTTGAGTATAGTATCTAAGAGAAAACGTAGCCAAAAGGCAAACGCGTGCTAGTCAGGAAAATCAGACTCTCTCTCTCGAAGTCGGCGAAACGTCCTAAAACGTTAAATAGTACTCTAACACATTTGCATTCACTGGACTTCTGAAATTACATCCTGATAGGAAATTGTAAGCTGAAGTTAGAATAGATAGAAAAGTTGCATAACTTAAAATAACTGTTAATAAAATTAGGATAAACCTTACATCTTTTCCCACCAGAATTTAACTAGTCGAAGAATGAGGTTTCAAAACGACCTTGTTTAAGAGTGTAAATTCTACAAAACTCTTTTTCATCAAAGTTTAAACTTGAAGCAATAGTGCTTTTTTGAATTCATCATTAAAACTTTTCCTGTTTACGGCCAACTTTACACAATTTTTAAAGCTATACTAAAACTAAGAATTTTACATTCACCCTTTTCAAATGGACTGGGAACAAACTTCTTCTCTGTTGAGCAGGTTTATACAGTCTTGGTCCTTCCACAAATTATCTGGAAAGAAATCGTATTAGTGTGGGGAAAGGCAACGACTATAGTTGATAATACACATTTATTAGTATATACAAAGATAGATTACATTAGGTTTACAGTTATTGAGATAATACATGAGCGATCGAGCAACGTCTGCTCCGCTCGCCAGCTATTCCTCGTCTCCGTCGAAGGCGGGAAACACACCTGCTGACGCAGTGCGTACGTCACGTGGTACGGGATTAGGGAATATCATGACATAACATTTCCCACATTCGGCCATCATGACCGGACAGGCGACCTCGCCTGAAGCAACATAATATATCATGAAATTTTAAAAAAAATATTATAATATAGTAACATAGGTATGAGGAAAAAAAAATAATCTGTAGATACAAAGCTGATACGTACACAAATGGAGCAAACAAAAAAAATAGATTAAACACATCACAGCAGTTAACTAAAAAATAAAAAGAACATTAGTTATCACAAAATGAATTAAAAATTTGATATGAGGGAAAAACAATTATTAGAAAGTTCTCAGGTATCATCTGTCCAAACACAGGAGGACCTATAATGCTGACAGTTTAATAAAAATCAAGTGATACGTTCAATATTGTTGGACCAGGGTTTCATATATTCAGCACAAGTGGATGTTTTGGATGGTCCGTCGAAAAATGCACACTTTTCCACATCATAGGTGTCATTTTGTTTGAGCTTGGTGACTTTATAAGGTCCGAGAAATTTCTGTTTGAGTTTTAGACCAGGGCCAAACTGAGTTCGTTTGATGGCAACGAGGTCATGAAGTTGAAATTTTTGGGCTTGTTTTCGCCGCAAATTATAAGTACGGCGATTGTCGTCTTGCACTTTAGAGATTTGCTGTTTTGCGTCCTTACGGAGATCGTCACGTTGCTGAATGAATGCAGATTTGATCTCCTCGTCGATTAGAGCAGCGATGTTGATGTCGTTTTGCGATTTCATTTTAGTCCCAAAGAGAAGTTCAAAGGGAGTGGAATTGATGCTACGTTGAAAAGTGGAATTAATAATTTGTTGCACGGCGGGAACATGGCGGTACCATTGTTCAGGGTTGGTTATGGAGAGTTTAGAAAGGACAGCAATAATAATGGAGTTCAAACGCTCAACTTGACCGTTCGATCGTGGGAGGCCAGCTGTAATAAGAACATGCTTTATTCTCTGTGTGTCACAGTAGTTTGCAAATGCAGTGGATTTGAATGCAGGGCCTCGATCAGAAATAATTCGTGAAGGATTTCCGAAGACTGATCTTTGAGTTTCCAGCCGACTGATAACTTCATCTGCGTCTGTGGACTTTGTCGGATATAGCCACACGAATTTAGTAAACGAGTCTATAACTGCCAAAATATGTTTGTATTTCTTGGATGTGGTGGCAAGGGGACCTAGGTGGTCGATATGGTACGTGTGCAAGGGTGCGTCGTCTTTATCAATGGGGTGCAGTAGTCCGTCTTGTTTGCCACGCTTTCGATTATTGAGGATGCATGGGATGCAGTTATGGATACAGCGCTCGATTTTTTCTTTCAGATTTGGGATAAAATATTCTTTGTTTAAAAGTTCTTGAGTGCGGATTACGGCGAAGTGGCCTCGTTCGTGAGCAGTTTTAATGACATTTGCCTGCATATCCTCAGGCACCACAAGTAAGTCAATGCCGTTGACGTTTTTGTACAGGAGATTGTTCTTAACGAGAAAGTTATCATACGAAGGCGTAGTTTGAAGAAGTGCTTTAATAGCCGTAATATGCTCGTCGGTTTCTTGTGCTTTGCGAAATTGGAGAAGGACACTGTCTTGGATAGTCATGCAACATGGACTGCGACTGAGGGCGTCCACGTGAGCCATCTTTGAGCCGGTACGGTGTTCAATTTCGTAGTCAAAATCTTGGAGATATAAAACCCATCGGGCTATTCTCGAATTGAGTTCCTTTTTATTTAGAGTTTGCACGAAAGCGTTGCAGTCAGTGATAATTTTAAAATGCGAACCAAGGACGTAAATACGGAACTTTTTTAAAGCTTCAACAATTGCAAGGACCTCGAGTTCATAACTGGTATATTTACGCTCGTTGTCCGATGTTTTTTTCGACATGTAGTAGACAGGGTGAAAGCTGTTATCGTTCATAGATTTTTGTAGTAGGACTGCCCCCAAGCCATCAATGGATGCGTCGGTATGAATTTCGATAGGACTGTTTTGATTAAAAATACTTAAAACTGGTTGTTGAGAAAGCAAATATTTTAATCTGTGAAATGCGGCTTTCTGATCAGCATGAAATTGAAAGGGGGTGTCCTTACGAAGGAGATCACTAAGGGGTTTGGCAATGCTAGAATATGAGGGAATGAATTTTCTAAAATATCCCGTGAGACCGAGAAAGCGTTGGACGTCTTTCGTACTCTTAGGTTCGGGGTAGTTAATTACAGATTTTGTTTTCGAAGGGGAAGGAAAAAGTTTACCGTCTTCAATGATATGTCCAAGAAATTCGATTTTTTTGTGAAGAAATTGACATTTACGAAAATTAATTTCTAGACCATATTCACTAGCAACTTTGAGTACTTGATTGAGACGATGAATGGCCTCATTTTCATTTTTGGCGGGAATAACGACATCGTCCATGTAGGGTAAAACATAACCTTTGACAATTAAATCACGAAAAACATAATTTATAAAGCGCTGGAATACTGAAGGGCAATTTGAAAGACCAAATGGCATTCGAAGAAACTGGAATTGTCCGTTGTGAGTTACAAAAGCTGTATATGGTTTACTTTCGTCCGCTACGGGCACATGAAAAAAACCGTTACGTAGGTCAAGAGTACTGAAAATTTGGGCGTCTTGAAGTCTATCCAAAATGTCATCAATAAGAGGAAGAGGAAAATGATCCTTAATTAAAAGTCGATTAAGTTTCCGATAATCTAAGCAAACACGGGGCGTACCGTCTTTTTTACGCACCACCAGAACTTGACTGGCATATGGAGATGAACAAGGTTCAATAATTTTAAGTTTCAACCATTCATTTATTTGTTTGTCAACAATTTCCCGTTCAACAAAAGGAAGGCGTCTAGGAGGGTGAAAAATCGGTTTATCATCGGATAGAGTGATATTAAGTTTAATATCTGTCGTCTTTGTTTTATTTGGAGCATAAGAATTCAGCAAACGTTCTGCCGCAGCACGAGTTTCTTTGGAAACATTTGAACCAATATCAAAAGCTGGAACATCGTCATTTATGGCAAAAATGAAAGATTCAGGAGTAGTTTCAAAGTATTGCTCGGGTTTTGAAAAATATATACCGTCTGGTGTAATAGTTAATTTAGCATTTTTAATTACGTCACATCCTACAATAAGAGAAAATTGCATAGAATGATTTGGAACAACTCTAATATTAGCCGGAAAGTCCTGGTTATCAATGTTGATAATGGTTTGAAAATAGCCAATAATAGGAATTTTCGAGGATCCAAAACCAGTTAACACTCCAGAATTATTTGAAAGTGGTGGGGAACCAAGTTGAATCCATGTGTTTTGTGTCAGTAATGTGACCTGACTTCCAGTGTCAATTAATCCAGAAACTGTGCTATTAAGTATAACGACAGTTTTACACATATTAGCGTGAGAGGTTTGTACTGTATTTACTCCGGCAGGTGGAGTGGAAGTCTCATTTGGAGTAGTGAGGCGGCAATCCATAGATTTGTGTCCAAAACGACCACAAGTTAGACATTTTGGGCCAAGAGAATGATTAGGACAGAACCGTGAGAGGTGTCCGACCTCATTGCAGTTAAAACAAGTTTGTGGTTTATTTTTAGATGAACCAGTATTATTAAATTTCGTGTCATGTTGTTGGTCTGAATTTTTTCTTCCAGTACCACGTCTGGGGCCATTGTACGTATTTTTTAAATTCGATGGATGAGAGGTATTTGTATGTCTAGTCGTAACTACAGTTTCATAAGTGCGTAGCTTTTCCTTGAATTCAGAATATGATTTTGCACCGTAGAGAATAATTTTATCGGATGGGGTACCTAGTAGTCCTTGAATGGTATACTGAATGACAGAAGCCTCGTCGATAACACCGTCACCACGATTTGCAATTTCGCGCATTGCGATAAAATATTGCATAAAGCTTTCATTCGAACGCATTTTTCTTCTTTCGAGTTGTTTATGAATTTCAATAGACGTAATTTTATCGGAGAACTCATTAAGTAATACTGTTTTAAACATGTCGTATGAATTGAGATTCCGTTGTGAAAACAAAAAAGTTTTAGCAGTACCCACAACAAGTCGTTTCGCAAAAACTAATTTTTGCTGGTCGGTGAGATTTGGGAATAAGTGAAAATTATCCTCGATATCGTTGAAAAAAGCACGGACTGAATAGCAATCATTGCCTGAAAAGTTTCTGCATGTGTTTGAAAGATCTCTCAAAACAAACCAAAAGTCATAACTCATCTCGCGAATCTCGGTGCTCGCCGTCAAAACACCGGAGCCACTCGAATTCAAATTTATTACTTCCGGGTTAGAAGAAACAACGCAATTTGGGTTTGGCGCCGTGGAGGGAGGGGAAAGGGGAATAGAAGAACTTAGACCTACAGGCGTCGGTGCAATATCAGTGTTCGAAATTGGATGATCGTCATCGGATAAAAAACCAACATCTAGGGAATTGTGAAAATCCGTCAGATTAGTAAGCGCATGAAAAATTTTTTCACATAAAACATCTTTATTAGTGGAAACTTCCAAATGCAATAAATTAGCCACTGATATAAAATCTGAGAAAGAAAAATCATTTAATAGATGTTCTTTATGTTTTGCCAAATCGAAACTGTCCGGGAACGCGGCAAAATTTCGCATTCTCTTTCGCGAAGAATGATCAAAATCGGAATATCCAAGCACGGTACTAAATAATTTAATAACTCGTGTTGTGCCATATTTAAGAGAGTTCGCTATCAATGGGATATCACCTAATTTTAGGGCCATAGTTCTTTAAGCAATCAAATAGGACAATATGAATATGAAATAGGGTTTGTATGAATGAGAAGTAAACAGCATAAACACAGTTTAAAATCGTAATATTAATAAATTATGAACGAATCAGGAAAAAATGAGCCTACCTAACTCTGGGGCAGTCCTTATAATCCAACATATTTCTTGTCCAATCCAATGTAATCCAAAATCGAAAACGTCCAAAATCAGAAGAATGGTCAATGTAACATCAAACTTAAATCGTCATTAGACATAATCGTCACGTCTTCAATCGTCATAAAACATAATCGTCACGTCTTCAATCGTCATAAAGGCACGTCTTGCCTTTGTTAGCTTTCGTCGTTGATGATTGCTGGTGTCTAGGGTTCGATTAACGCATGCACAAAAGGTACGGTCGAGCCCCCAAAATGTGGGGAAAGGCAACGACTATAGTTGATAATACACATTTATTAGTATATACAAAGATAGATTACATTAGGTTTACAGTTATTGAGATAATACATGAGCGATCGAGCAACGTCTGCTCCGCTCGCCAGCTATTCCTCGTCTCCGTCGAAGGCGGGAAACATACCTGCTGACGCAATGCATACGTCACACAGTACGGGATTAGGGAATATCATGACATAACATTTCCCACATTAGTGATGTTCTTACACGAATAATTTCCACTTTCGTTACCAACACCCTTTATTGAAATTATGTTTTCCCCTTAAACACTTTCAGTCACATCAAACTTTAAAATATCTTTCTCCCACGCTCTCTAGAAATGGTTCTGAGAAAAACGAGCGTCTTATTGTTGTTATCGCGAAAATACACTACCAACTATCCAACAGCTACGATTTGTTAGAACTTGACATTCCAGACCTCAGAAGACTTCTTAAACAAAAAACTAGATCTAATATACTAACATAGAGCTTAATTTAAATTCTGAAGTGAACCCTGGAGAGCCTAACTTTAAACACATTCAATCTATACTTTCTTTTAATTCCTCTTTTATACACAGTATTTACAGTCATGCTTGACAAAAACTTACATTTGTACAAGTTTAACTTTTACAGTTGTTAAAAGGCTGACATTCGCATTTCTACATTCAATAGAACATTTTAACATGCAATATTTTAAAATTCATTTTACATCATTCGTTATAGTTGCTATACAAAATTTACAAAATTTTACTACAATTTTTCTTTAAGTTAACACATTTGAAGTCTTTCGACTAAACATATTCCCAAATTAGTTTCTCGTAACTTAAGAAATCTCAAAAGAAAGGTATTTACAAAATAAGTTCTCGCCAACTTGCGAATACAAAAACTTTTCTGTTTAACAGATAGTTACAACTACATTCTTGCAAACTTGCGAATTCAATATCTTGCTTTAAACAGTATTTAGCAACTTTAAACACATTACATAAATCGAACTTTCAATAGAAAATAGTAAACAAGGAAAATTTTCACTTAGCTTTTTGGTTTCTATAATCCTCTATTCTTTTCTTGCAGAATTCTTGCCAAGTGGGAGATTTTAAACTTTGAATTCTCAGTCTTCTTGGGCTGCTGGTATTCACTTCCGGCCCGCCCTTTCTTTTCGTTCCTCTGGCGTTGAACCGGCCTGCTTTTCTCATCGGTTGAAGGTTCTGGTACTCTGGCCTCCTCTTGGCCTTGTAGTAACCGGATCTTCCCTCGGGATCTTTCAATCTTCTCTTGATGCTCCTGGGTTCCAGAAACGGAATGGTTCTTTCCTCGGCGGTTCGTTTTCTTGTCGTGGATCTGGGCTCCCATATTCCTGCGGCTTTTTTTGAAGTAGTTGGCTTCAGTTCTGACGCTAGACGTTTTCTTTGAATATTCTCCATGGGCCTTTTCCGCTTTCCTATCCGCACTGTCTTATGTTAAAGGGGACTTTTCTCTGTTTCGTTCTCTTTATCCTAGCTGAGCCTGAACCTTGTGGCTGCTGTTGAGTTCGCTTCGCGGTACATTGTTCAGTATTCTCCGTTTTTTTTTCTGGAGGATTCTTGCTAGGCGACGACGAAATCAATGTTCTTGGCGCTCTCCCAGAATCCTGCAATAAATCATTTAAAACTTGAAAATTCGTACGACTATAGTATAGTTTCAGCTGGTCCACGCAATTGTTTGCTGCTAATTTTCCGCCTTTTAGGTAAAACGTAGAACATTTGATTTTCTCGATAATGAATGGCCCATCAAACCTGGGCTCAAATTTGGCTACCCTATTTTCGGGTGCGGATGATAAAGAATGTTTAACTTTTAATACTTATTGTCCTATCGTATATTCTACGTCGCGTCTCTTTCTATCATAATATGCTTTTTGTTTTCACCTTGCCGCAACAGAATTTTTGATGGCCTCATTAAAACTTTTCTGGATATCTTTCAATTGAAACGCTTCCTGTCTTTTTTAAACGAAAAAAAGCTTATCCAGTGGCGTTAAAATTTTTCTTCCTGGGAATAGTTCTGAGGGGGTTTTTTGTGTGGTATCATGTTTTGCTGTCCTCACGCCTAAGCCAAATTCATTGACACAGCTCTCCCAACGGTCATGATAATTCTTAACATATCCGCGAATGATTTTAACTATATTCTTATTTACGCGTTCCGCAGTATTTGAATGCGGTTTATAAGGAACCATTTTTAGATGACGTGTGCCAAGGCCTGTGCACAGATTTTCAAATAAATTACTTACGAATTGCCTTCCGTTATCTGATATTACTTTTACTGCGGCCCCGTATTTTAAGATATATTTATTTAGAACGAATCTGCTACTATTTTTGCTGAATGAATGTGGAATTTGTGGAATTATTTCCAACCATTTTGAGAAATAATCCATAATGGTTCACAAGTATCTATTTTTATTAATTTTTGTTCTGGGGTAGGGATTAAGCAAATCAATGCCAACCAATTCATTTGGGAAAGTGGTTTTAATGCTATTTAAGGACCCTGCCGTGTTGTAATTACCGTCGTTAATTAATAGTCACAAGTGACATGACCAGACATACGACGTCACAACTTTGTACAACTGTGGAAAATGCACCGCTTCGCGGACCCTTTGCAGGGTTTTCCTAACCCCGAGATGTCCTCCTAATTTCGAATCATGGAACTCCTCTAGAATACTTAAGCGTAGACTCATTGGGACTACCGGCCGCAACTCTTGCTTATCGTTGATTGCTTCCGTGTAAAACAGCAATTTATCGATACGTGTTTTATTATTAAATTAAACTCTTGCAGTTTTAGTGTCCAACGTATGAGCCGGGGTGAAAGATTTTTACCGGAGTATAGGCGACCAACTGCAGCGGGATCCGAATACTCAGTTATTGGGGCAAATCTGATGTACACGCGAAATTTTTACACCCCTAAGAGGACAGCGAGGGTTTTCCACTCAGTTGCGGTATAATTTCGTTGAGTTTGATTACGCGTCTTGCTAAAAAAAGCTATTGGCTGCCCATTTAGGGAAAAACTGCGCCGACTGCGTAGTGTGACGCGTCTGCTGCAATTTCTAAATTTTGATTCCCTTCCGGGAGTTTAAGAACAGGAGTGTTAATTAAAGCGTGTTTCAATTCTTCAAACGCCGTGTTCATCTGCGCTGTCCGTGTGAACCTCGCCTTTTTTCGTTTAAGAACCAACAAGGGTTCAACTATCTTTGCAAAATCGTTTATGGTTACTGTTTAATAGGAACACATCCCAAGAAAAGATGATAATTTCTTGGCCGTATTTGGCGGTGGATAACTTTTAATCGCTAAAATTTTAGAGTTGTCAATTTCAATGGCGTTTTTCGAGATTTTATAGCCGAGGTACCTCAATGTCTTGCGGCAAATTTGGATTTTTTGGATTAATTTTCAGGCCCGCCTCATTTAATAATGTAAAAACTTCCTCTAAATGTATAATGTGTTCCTCTAGGGTTTCGCTTGTCACAATAATATCATCGAGATAGATGACTGTACTTTTGCCCAAGACTGGCCTTAAAACAATATCCATAACTTTTTGAAACGTAGCTGGAGCTCCGCTTAAGCAAAACAGCATTCTCAAAAAGGCATACACGCCTGACTTTGTAATAAATGCTGTTTTCTCGACATCCTCTGCAATTTGAAAATAGCCTGACGTCAGGTCTATATTTAGTCGACCGAATTTTTCTATCTATTTAGTCGACCAAATTTCATCTATTATCGGGTGGGGTTTTCGTTATGGTATTTAATTTTCGGTAATCAATTGCGAATCCTCCACTTAAGCTTGAACTTAAATAATTATGAAATTAAACTAAACTAAGCTTACCTAAAGCTATTTGAAAGATATAGCCGAAGCTATGAGGATTCTAAGTAGTTGGCCCCTAAATATTAATTAAATCGGCGAAGCTAAGCGAGGGCCTAAAGTATGGCCGTGTGTAGCATCTAAGAGAGAATGTAGCCAAAAGGCAAACGCGCGCTAGTCAGGAAAATCAAACTCGCTCTCTTGAAGTCGACGAAACATCGACTTAAATAGAACTCTAACTCATTTGCATTCACTGCTCTTCTGAAATTACATTCTGGTAGGAAATTGTAAGCTGAAATTACAATAGATAGAAAAGTTGCATATCTTAAAATAACTGTTAATAAAATTAGGATAAACCTTACATCGTATTGCTGAGTGCTTGCTCATTCTTTATTCAACAAACGATTGATTTATGGTTGCTAGTTGAGAGATGCTTGAAGCATCGATCACGAAAAGTAAGTATCCTCATTAAAAGCCAAGAGAACTCTTATAAATGAAAATTTCATGTAGGCTCTATATATAAGTAGCTAGTTATTTGTTTGTGCAGTGTCTGTATATATTTTATATGGACTAGTATAGAAAATTATATTATAAATAATTTCACCTCTCTCCTCAAATTTCATTTCGATACTAGCAACTGTATACTTCTATTTGCATTTGGCATGGAATCTTCCGTATGCTGGACTGATATGCTGACAACTGCATTACAGTAGCATATACTAAAAGAGGATGCCCTATGTTAACCATCACTCCACAGGAGTGCATGGGAAGAATACTTACTTATGCATTGATAGAAAGCTTTCGCAGCTCCTTCATTTTAGTGAAGTGTTCAGTGTATATTTATTGTGTAACTTTGAACTTTACTTTGGATCAAATATGTATCCCTTAATGAATTGGTGAAATATGGTCTGCGTAATGGAAATTATAATTATAGGTTTATCTTATTTTTATCTTTTCATCGTACATTATTGCTAAAGAATTGACCGAAATAAATCTTAATTTAACGCTGAACATATTTTTCAGAATTCCTAATGTTTAATGTTAATTGTACCGCATATTTCTGCTTAACTTTAAACTAATAAATTTTATTTTAATAAAGGAAATTAACTAGATTTAAAACTGCACTTCAAATATTCATGAATCTCTTTGTTATCAAATTAATTTTAAATGTTTCCCTAATCAATTTTTTCTGCAGTAAAAATAACACGGTTACATTTCAGAAATAATTCAGCCCAATGTGAGCTCTTTCAATTATTCGAATGTTAAGAAATTTCAGCTGCTGATATTATTCAAATGACTTTATGAAATGAATATATAATTAGAAAGCAAGTTCTGATTTAATTTTGGCTGATGTCTTTACATTTCTCTATCAACCGAAATTTATTTAATTGGTAGGTTACATTAGTTTTTTTCTAAAAATAAATTTTAAGCTAGTATAGCTTCTTAGAATGAAGGTGAAAGTGCAATGGCTACATACCGCCCTTGAATCCGGAAAGGGCTAGATTTCTTCGATCTGAATTTCAGACTACCCCCTTCTCTTTGAGATAGATATGAAAGACGACTAATCTGCGAGCATCCTGAAAGCAAATTTTTGTTTGTTTGATAGGATTTTCCTGTTGGACTCGGATGAGATTCTCAACAGCTCGAATTCATGTCCCTGATGCATTGAACAAACGCAGTACTTCCCCTTTCTCTTTCAACGTTTCTCTGTATTCCGCCTTTGAATTAGATCCAATGTTCGTGTAATAGTGTGTTCCCAAAGAGCTGTATGGAGAGAAAATGTTTAAAGAACCGCTAACAGCTTTAATTTCACTTACTTTTATAATCATTTAGCATGACATCTGGATTCATTATACATACTAATTTATACAGATTCTTTTAATGCTGTTTGTTGGAACTAAGACATAAAACATTGTTAACATATGAATAATTTCTTACTGAATTCGGAAGATATTTATGATTGGTAAATGATGCCAGAGAAATAGAATGCTACGTTTATTCCTTTTTAAGTAATTAATTCTGTGTTTATCGCTATCCCGCTTTCTGATTGCTATGTAGATCAATCAAGAATAATCAAAATATCTCTCTAAATTTCTTTGCTTATATCTTATTTTTCGATGAAAAGGCATTTTATTGCTCAAATTTTCAACTTTATATATTAATTAAGCGAGATTAATCCAAAAGCTCCTGTTTTATCTAGATACTAATGCCTAATACAGGAATTAACTTATATTAGCCCAGAAGTTTCTCGCAAATAATTAATACAGGTTTATAGTTAAATTATTTTTCCCAGAGTGAGGTTTTGTAACAAGTAACTAAGTTCAAATGGATTATTGACTGGCACTTCAGAAAATCTAAGTAGTACAAAGAGGTCCATACATTTTATTCTAAGAAATAATAGACTTTTAAACATTTAGTATGAATAGTCTCAATATTATTAATGATTTCTAAATTTATCAATTATTTACAAACCAGATTATTCCATTTTAACGGCTTCAGAATAAATTTCACATAAAGATACTTAATTTTAGTACAAGCAGTAGACAAGTCCGAATTTTTTTATATTTCTTCATAAATTTACAAAAAAATGTTTGACCATCATAAAAAATGGTTGAATTCAGTTTAGAGTTAATAATAAACAATAATAATAATAATAATAATAATAATAATATACGTCGGGCTTAATCTGCACTTTATAGGGCACAGAATACATTTGCGTATAATAAATAAACACCATAAAGTAAGTTTGTGTTTGGTTTAATTTTGACTATGACAAAGCAAGCGAAGACCTTTTTCCTTTCTCGTTATTATATATTCATATATGAAAATTTGGTTTGCTTTATTACGACAATGCACACAAGGGCTATTTGCCTAAGGAGAGAGGAGAGACTTCGCGGAGGGCATTTTAAAAGAAATGGAGTAAACTACGAAGAAGCCTATGCAATCAGCCCGATCGCTGGAATTTGAAGTTGTAGTCTAACTACTGGTGCTCAGCAACTTATAGCTTGGTTACTGGTGAGCCTATACAGAATAGGATAATTCATGTAGCATACATAAATAAGATTCAGTTAAGGTAGTAAATTGTGCCTGTAAGATGTTTCTAACATTAAATAAAGTAACAATAAATATTATTATTCGTTGCTGATATCCTGTTTATTGACATGAAACGTGTCTTAATTAGAAAATCCTCCACGTAGGTACCCGAGGCAGACACCTTCAGTGTTCTTTGTCATACTAATATAATACAATTTCTTCATACTTATAATGAATTGTCAATTCTGCCATCTTCTCGAAAGACGAGTAAGTGTTGAGGAAATGTAGTTTGTGCAAGTGTAGTGTAAAGTACTGATTTTGGGGATTGGAGAGGGAATCTTTTTTTTTTTTTTTTTTGTTTTCAAAACAAAACGATAAAAAGGTACATCAGAGAATAAAAAAAATAAATAATATGTTCTTCGCACTTAAACCATAAAATTCAATTCAACTGCAATATCGCAAAATAATTTTAAAATGAGCTTATCTTTAGAATTTCCGATAGACAGTCTCGCACGCTGGAGATAAAAATGTTTTTTATTTTCGTACTGCCATTGCTCACTTTGAAATCGTTGAGTTTGTTAATCAAAAATTCGTTAAAGTGTTCCAAATAGGAAATCGATAATAAAACAAATTTCAAATTCCAAATTTGGGCTTCCAGATGCCCATATTCAGTGGAAGATTGCATTATTCAAAATTTGATGGCTCTAGGTAACGTCGTTTTATCACAATGCGAGAATCATATATGCATTTATACAGATTCCTCATTATTTAGTTTCTTTAAATATTACACAGGGCTCTAATATTTGGTGGCAATAATTTGAAAAGTGAAATGACATTTATAGTGAACCAACGCAAAATGCCAAAACGAAATTAATAGCCATTCTGGACTAACGCTCTTTGAGCTTCTTTTCTGGGCTAACGCTTTTAACAAACAGTAAGAAAAAGATGTATCAGAGAAGTGTGGATATAGAAACAAACAAAATGAGTCAAATATTTTCTAATCATTGATAGTGGCGATCCCCAGTAGTACGGCATTTATCCTAGCTAGAAAAAAATTGACTGCATGCAAACATTTTTGTTGTTCTCCTTATGCATAGAGTAAATACAATACATCAGTTTCCTTAGAAAGTCTTCAGCAGAGGTAGTTCTTCTCTTAGATAAGCAACCATAGCATACTTTGCCATAATCGATTAAACTATCAACTGATTCTTGGGAATAACTGTCTTGAATTAATCTAACTGGCTTTATTTAATTTGCAGGAATTTATATTTATTTTAAATAACCAGTTAAATTTAATTTTCAGCTCTTTCCTATAAGCCTTCATTCCCTTAATTGTCAGCGCCAGAATATTTAAATTTGGTAGCGCTCGTAAGGAGTACAAATTCTACCAATGGGAGAAATAGCTTAAATATAGAGTTCTAGAAGGGAGAGTTTGGGAAAACTCCGTGCGCATTTGTAACGCAAGCTTCGGCTTAGCATTTATTGCTGGTTAGACGTAGCTTCACAGCTATTTTCTTGCTGCCACTAAACTCATCTACGCGCTGTAGGATACAGGATTGTGAGTCCTGTAGTTTAATTCTACTACTTGCGAATATCTTCAATTTTTGAGTTGGATTCTACTGTTTCAGTTACTGCCCAAGCAGAGGCGTGGTATGTTAGCGTCGAGTTGACGCATTGCAAATAATTTAAAGGGTTTAATAAAGGGTAGTTTTAATCCTTCTTCGGTGCAGTCACTATTCTACAGATTTCACGCAAAAGATGGACAGTAGGACTCTACAAATGCATAATTTTTTCATCAGTAAACTCCTATTTTTAAATATTACAAAAACTATTCAATCAGACCGATAACAAATTATCCTAGTCCATGGATTATTTTTAAAAATACATGCTATTTGTACATGAGCATCAAATAAGATGGAAATATTAGTTTCGAATCTGAAGTTCATATAAATTATCAGATTAAAACTAATATGATTCAAAGACAATCTTGTCGAACTTATTATTCTTATTTTTTAAGTTAGTAAAACAGTGGCAAAACATTAGGCCCATGAGTGGCTAAAACAACCGAAAAACAAATTCTATTTGAAATATATTTCAAATAGAATTTGATATATAATAAAGCTAAGAAATGGGTTTAACTACGAATGGAGGTAAACGCGTGCCACTTCCCTTCGGGAAATATTTTACAAAAGCTTTTATCAACCAGGAAATATGCTCCAGATAATTTAGTAAGGAACACGAAATAGTTACAACACAACAATCCATTACTGGAAATAATATTTAGCAGTTATGTGGAAATTTTGAATGTGTTATTAGCAGTAATTCACCACGTTCTCAATGGTTGGAATTCTCCTTTCTATTTCGAAACATTTAACATCTTTCGAAGCCGCCTCATTTACACAAAACCGCAGTTAAGTCTGGAAACTCGTGGCAAACTTACTGCTTTCATTTTTCACCGTGAGGTGTCAATTTTCACTTTTCATTCAGGCGAATTGCTCTATCTATTTCGGGAAAAGAAGTATTATACTTCATCAGGAGACCTCAAAAGATAGCGAAAATACTTCTAAATTACAGATAGGTTGCTATACCTGAAACTTCCGCCACTTCCGTTCACCCAGAAGCAGAAAAGTATATAAAAAATTTCTAATTTTTGAACTTCTTCCACAGTTTTTTCGAAAGAATTTTCGCTAGTATTTCGAGAAAAAGAACGATCTTTAAAGTAATTACACCAAGCATACCGTTCCACTATTTTTATAACAAAATTCCCTTGCTGGAGTGGCAACACTCGAGGGTCATCTTCAGACTTAACGAGCGAAAAATAAAGATTAAAAAAATTCCATCTTTTTTCTCTTAATTTTTTATGTCACACAAAAGAGCAATTAGTTGGCAGCAAGGGTAGTGTTGAAGGCAACATGGCCTAAACTACAGTGACCGACAGTTTTATCTATTTGTTTTATTTACCCTTTTTCTACCTCGAATAAAAACTAGACGAAATTCTTTCCAGCGTCGTTTGAAATCGTGTAGCTTCCATTTTACATTAAGCCTTTTGCAAATAAAAAAGCAATTAGACCAAAGACTTTTTCTGTTGTTTAGCGGGAAGTTAAATGACTAATGCTTTCTTGTGTTTTTCGCAATTAAGCAACATTTAGTATCAGAAGTTACCAGATTTTTTTTACGTCTCGAAACAACTTTTCGGGAGATACTGTGAAGCTAAATAATTAAGGAATGAAATTCGGGTGTAAAAATTACAATTACGTAATGATTAAAACTCAAATATTCATTTGTTTGTACCTGCTATTTGCAAACTACATAATATAGACCTATGCTTTCAGTGTTTGACTAACTTAAATTCTGAACTTTAAAATAGAAAAACAGAGTAAAAGGAATTTAAATGCAGATATCTAAAGTTATTTACAATATGAGCTAAGCAGATATTAGCTGATATGACAATCGACTAACTGTGGCAGATGTTTATTTGAAACAAATTTTAAGAAAAAGTTTCAGTTTGATAAAATGGGTAATATTTTTTTCGCATATGTTATTTAATTTATATATTACTGTTCCTAAGAGAGGCTTCATTCGAGTATTTGTAGACTTTGAAATGCTAATCGGATGATTAAAGAAATTACATAAGTTATTGTTTGGGTTTTTTTATCTCTTCAATAAGTGATGATGACACATTTCAGTTTATAAGACATTTTCTCCCTCCTTCCAGCATGCTTTCGTGCTATAACGGTAGCATACTCAGCGTGTATTCGAAATGTCCAGGTTTTAGTCCCGGGTAGGGCATTGCTCATTTTTCACGTCCCCAGCACCAAAAAAAACCTAATGACTCTACAGTGAGGCCGGAACT
This sequence comes from Stegodyphus mimosarum, assembly GCA_000611955.2. Classification (NCBI taxonomy): domain Eukaryota; kingdom Metazoa; phylum Arthropoda; class Arachnida; order Araneae; family Eresidae; genus Stegodyphus; species Stegodyphus mimosarum. Next base: position 89,049 of record KK121705.1, on the reverse strand, counting down.
AAAAGGTGATGAGCAATAATTTTTCATCACCAGGATTTGACGACTGAGTACAACTAATCCCAGTCGCCCTTCAAAATCGAGACTATGTAAGATATTTTCTCCTCCTTCTAGCATGCCTTCGTGGTGTAACGGTAGCACATTTGGTGCATATTCAAGAGGTCCAGGTTCCAGCCCCGGCGTGGGCATTGCTCATTTTTCACGTCTCCAGCACCAAAAAGACCCTAATAACTCTACAAGTTTACGTGAATAATTTCGAACGATGTTAATTTAGATCATTTAAGTTTTGCTTGCATTTATAACTAATCTTGTCTAAGATATTATGTAGTGAAGTATTATTTGTTATCTAATAAAACTTCCTTTAATTTATTAAAAATTTCTGAGATATTTTCTATCCTTCCGTCTCCTTTCCCCTTTTTGTATGCGTGTATGTGCATGTGTGAGAGGGAGAGTAAGCTAAATGTTGAACATTAAAATAAGTCAGCATATATTTGACGAAAATGTATGCGCTTTATTTCATTGTGAATAACCAAAGCCATCAGTGTATATCAACTAAATAAATCTGGTAACTTAAATTCATCTCCTCTCCTGTTAATCCCCTACAAATCGAGCCGCATACATGTATGCTTGCACAAAGGGCACATTTCCAGCTAAAATGTGTCCAGTAGAACAATTTTCGGACATTTTTAATTTTTACTACGAGTGCTCAAAATTTCCTTGAAAATAAGTTGTTATCTCCTTGCATTTGTTGAGGAGACGTAAACTGAATGTACTCTAGCTGAGAAATACTTAAGGATTTAAAAAACACACTTGATACATTTGGATGTAGAAAAAGAATTGCAGATTTTTTTAATGCAAAAAAGCATTTGTCATTACAAACAGAGAATAATTTTTAAACCTTTCCCTAAACAATTACGTAGAATTTCAGATTGTTATATCATATGCTCTAAAAAGGTTAAAAATATATTATACGAGCATAAGAATCTCTCTTTCTCTTTATACATATACTATATATAAATGTTGCGTTTTGATAGAAAACAAACTTTTCTAAATCCTGTGTTTAATTCATGAGCTTACATACAGAAATATGATATGATTTTTTGCCAAGTTTAACTCCTTTATAATTTCGTAAAGAATTTCATAAATTCAGAAAACAAACATTTATTAACACTGTCAACTGGAGCAATCAAATTAATTGATAAATAAACTATAAGCTCCAAGAAAGGTAAATTCTTCTGAAGCGACTGTTGCCAAAAGGCGATAGCGATCCTTCTATGGTGCTCTACCCTTGAGGCTTTTTTTTGAGTAATTCTTTAATTTTGCTTTACGGGCTAAGAACAAGAAAGGTGGCAACAATTATTCACCCAGAAATATTACGTTATGTAAGCTGCTAAAACTGGGCGTAAGATTTTTTTTCCGCTTTTTAATTCACTCTCGGGCGCCTTCGAGAGCTGCAGAGAAAGGTTTATTTTAACTCGTTGTTTCCTCTCCTATCTTTGATAAGTAAATCGAAAGTGACAGCTAAAGCACTTAATCATACTATGTCGGTAATGAAGTCTGTTGATGTACCGTGTCCTCATATTAGAAGCGGTTGTCTTTCTTTACTTTTTTGCCTTCATTTTTTTAAGTGTCTTAGCTATCCGTTCAGTGTAAGTGCATCTTGCCCTTACACAGATTATACGGTTCCCGCGTACTTTACTAAAATATTATTTTGATGGAAAAGTTTAGACTCTAGCAACGTTAATTTTAGGGTATTTGCAGTGGTGTTTTTTTCAAATGCTTGGCACGCTATAGCGACCATAATTTCTTCGACGCCATTTCGGGACAGGACAGCTTTAATATTTTGTTACAAATCTTCCGATTAAGAGTCACTATGTCAACATCAAGTTAATTTTATAAAAAAATATCAGATTTATTCAAAAATCATAATATTCCTAACGATTTTACCTAATATTTATCCTTCACTTGTTTCTTACTAATTTTTGTTTCATTTTTGCTAGTTTATTGACTGACGACTTCTACAGTACCTCTTATGATTACCATATCTTTAAAAATGTCTACCTTCTATTTTTCTTTTCTTTTCTACTTTATTTATTGTAAAAAGTACTTGCTTTATTGTAATATTATCTGTTACAACGTATTTGTTCTTGGTAAACAAAGAAATGATTAAATTATTAAATATACACACTTGAAAGGAAATTAACTAGTGGGAAATAGAAAAATATCTCGGTTCATTTCAGTTTGATTCTCAGATGGTTGAATTTTTTCGTCTGCTGCAAAACTCATTAAATATAACATTTTGTTCAAAAAAATTGTTATCAGACCTTCCTCACAATATTTCTTTCCGAAAATTATGTTTTGCTCTAAGTCCTTTAATTCTGCCATATTTTTCAATACGAAACATTCACAGTTATGTTGTAACTCATTACATAATTATTCATTGTTTCCAAGCACAAACCAAATTTTGAATATAAACTCAAAAATATGTTTCTTAAGACATTTTTGTGAACCAAGCGAGTTCACATGATTAATTATTAAACGTATTTTTGTTCTTATCATTGAAACCTGCTATCCATCTTTGGCTGAAACGACATTAACAAAATTCACGCTACCTATTTACAAGACCAAGGATGTAGACTAAATCGGAACACTACTCTAAAATCTAAGAAATATGGTCAACTAAAACACAATTTGCAGACCAAGTTAAGAATTCACGCTGTTCTTCCTAAAAGACAAAAGCATACTAAACTTTCTCTATTTTAGACTATAATTGACAAATCAACAGACATCACAGCAAATTTAAATTAAATACTTCCTGAGAATTAATATTTATTAGTTATTATTCCATTAAATTCATTGACTTAAATAAATAGCTTCCGCGAAAGATTTGGATTGTTTGAATTCGGAATATCTCGCACAAGTTCCGCAAAAGGAAATCTCCCACCTTTTAAAAGTGACAATTATTCTGTTATCGAAAACATTTTCTAAATTTTTAATTATATAATCAAATGCGAGGAACATAAATGATTCATTTGACTTTTCTAATACTTTATTTTCGTAATTTGACTCACAATTTGTGATTAGCAGCAAATAGTTATTGAAAGTAATTTCAATTCATTGAGCCAGATTATTAAAAATTTCTTAAACTGTAATTTCCGCAATCAATATTTTACTTCATATTTTCTCTTTAAGAGTTCTTAATGTTTTTGTACCTGAGTAGGAACATACTTTCTAAATAATTGCCTAGTTAAATTTTATGCAAAGAGAACCATTTGAGGGAAGAAAGTCTTGTTTACATTTGAATAATATTTTATTGAAACCAGAGTTTGTCGGACTGCATATAAATTTCCTTAAAAGCAAGAAATTTACTGTTTGAGGTTTCAAACAATAAATACTTTTGAAGTATAAAAGTATTAGCAAAATGTATAAGTATTACAATTTTAGATCGCTGTCATCTGCGGCAATAACTTAACATTTGCAGTGGTCAAATAAATGCATTTGTGACGTAGTTGTTACTGAGTCATGCATTACGTTAACAGTGAGAGTCGTACACATTTTATTTAAAATATACACTTGTTTAATTATAATATGTTAAGTTAATGCAAGTTAAAAACTTATCTCATATTTATTATTTCATGTAGTGTTTTCCCTATTTTCTTTTGCAATGCTTTTTATAACAGGTGATTGAATACTGTTAGTAGTTAAGAATACGAAACTTATCTGGTGACAAATACTGAATGTTCATTTAAAACGTATTGCCAATTTTCTAAGTTACATATTTATTATAGTATCAAAAATCTTAAAGGTCCCTTTTACTTTATAATCAGTGGAAATCTGTCTAATGATTTTTCTTTTGTACGCAATTTTCGGAATGTATGAGGCAACAACGAAGAGTAGTCCCCAGTATTTTAATATTCAATCAATCTTGGTATTTCATTTTCCACCTTCTTAAGTCTTACATTTTTCTATCATGTCGTTAACAATAAGTAGACATTCAGAGTCCCAATTTTATTATTGTTTTTCCCATGGAATTCAGTAACATGTATTCCCAGGCTTCTTTTCCTATTTCAGTCACCGTATACAGAATTTTTCATCTGGTAGAAGTCTTTTAGCGTCTAGACAAAAATACAAAGTGGCCAGGAAAGATGTGATGAAGAAGAACTACATACATATTCGAAATCAATGTGTTAATCACATTGTGGTTTACATAGCTGGAAAGGAGAACTTACTTTTATTCACAAGAAAGATAGCCACGGAGCGGACCCAACCTATTTAAAATTTATTTCTATTGCATTTGCTGGACTTGACCCCTTTGAATTTCTTACTGTGAGAGATCATGAAAAAAAGACTGTGCATCGATTGTCTGTGGCCAGTGCTGCAAATTTACATGCCCGAACTGCGGAGGTAATAAGATGATAGTATTGCTCACATCAGTGATATTTTGCTATGTGTGAAATGGGACAGAGTATTATCTAGACATAGCCTTCTAGACTCCCTCCAAATTGAAATAAATCAAACCAAATAGGTTTAAAAATTAAATTCCTCGTCGAAATTGAAGAAGGCCATTTAAGGTGCATTACTTGAAAAAAATGGAAATTTCCTATATGGGGAGGGAGGGTTATAGAAACCAACAGAAAATTTTAGAGTTATAATTTTAAGCTATGTAAACTAAAATACCAAAAATGCTTTCATTTCTGCTATATATGTCTTTTTTTTTCCATTCCTTGTTTCCCGAACTCCCGCTATTTTGTTTCAATATTTCTTATAATAGATTAAATGTTTGATAGTAGATTAAATGTTTGTTCTTATAATAGATTAAATGTTGTTTTAATATTTCTTATAATAAGGAATTTCTTCCAATGTTTCTACTGCTAACATTGACTCTTCTCTTTGCTAGCACTACTCACAAGGAAACATGAGAGCTAAGTTCGCTATGCGCTTCATCCCAGAGAATATTCAGAAGAATACTTTTGAATCACTTATAAAAAATGTCAGTGAAAGGTATTTTATGGTATCGTTTTTTAAAGTGTAGAAAATTTGTAAATTTGTTACAGCATTAAAAGTTATTTTACATGTGAATCGTTAGTCACACGTCACACATCTATGTGGTAAGTCAGTTCTTATACAGAAACCCAGTTAAAACATCTGAATCAAGTGTCACTAGCTGCTGCAATACTTTCTTCACACTCATATGAATCATGGAGAAGAGAATGGGAAAATACACTTTTTTACTTGCAGTACTAAAATAATGTTACGTTTAATCAAAATTTTTAGGTAACCATAACGTAAGTGACACGTTATGCTTCACAGTCCTCTTGATCACCTTTGAGGAAGAATTTCATCGAAGTAAACTCTCACATCGACATGCCAATGTAGTGGTGCTTCATCTAATTAAAATAATGATGTTGCCGCTTTCCATGTTCAGTAGTAGCTTCTACCATATAGAGAATAGTGGCTCCGATGACAGTCAATTCTGAAAATAAAAGGTTGTGGAAATGCTGTGAATAAATTTCCTGCCTGCTCGCGCATATCCTTTCAAATTTTATTGCTAGCTTTCATCATTTTTTTTATAAATTATTAAAATTGTGTACGTCTTTCGTAATAACCCTGTATTTTGCACCTCAACAGATCACTCAATACCGATCATAGTATTTTATCATTGCGTGATATCAGTTCTGCAGAGAATTAGTTTTATAGGTTCCCACACGTCTTTGAAGTGTATCGAGTTCCAACAAGAAGTATTACTGGTCCAATTATGCAAAACGATCTGTTTTTTAAATACATTCAGCGAAACAGACGGGAAACTCCCATTCACGAGCCTTAACGATCTGACACTTATAGCTTCTTCCTAATTATAGAAAACTGCATCGTCTTACTTGAAAAGCTAAGTGTAACAAACCAAATCCTCGCATATCATCAGTTACGGCAAAGCACATAAAGATTATCTGCGTAAGGGAATGAATACTTTCTGATGGTAACTGGCTGTTGTTCGTGTTACATGTAAGGGAAGACACAAAACAACTCATACTGCCAATCTATTCGCTGGATTGCGGATCCATAGCATGCACAAAAACATCTCTTGTCTATGTGTCAAAAAGCAGACAACTTTACAAAGAAGAGAACGGCGTCTAATAAATATGTTGAATATGTGAAATAAATTGTTCGCAATGTGACATTTTGATTCAAATTACGCCTATAAAAATTAATGTTATGCTCTTCTCGGAAGAAAAAGTCTGCATATTTCAGAAAACAGTCTGACAATTTCAAAACTTAAATGCAAGTAATTGAAAACTCATAGCCAGTGACCATTTTGACCGGTTCTACAACGCTCGGGAAACATTCTTCTCAAAACATGTATAATTGACTTACTTCGATCGGCTGCTATATTAATTCGGACGGCTAATGTCATAATATTATTTGCATTAGCAAATGAATATGCCCAAAGATCCATGGAATGATTATATAACCAACCAGGCGTGTTCGACAAAAGTCTCTTAAGCGCTTTTCAGATGACTCTGCTGTCACGAAGATTGAAGCGATGACATAGACATGTGATATTGCTTCGACAGGGCATTCATAAACATCATTTGGACAGAAGAGTGGCTAGGATTTCAGCTTTTCAAAAAAATCACGTATTAGCAGTAGCTTTTAAAAATTATATCGACATCTTCGCCATTTACCATTCGTAAATTTACTTACATCTCTTAGACGTGCAGTGTTACGAAGTATCGCTGCAAGTTCGGCAAAGCTTAAATTTCATTGTCTGCATCCATTGCAGAACTTGCTATAAACTTCAGGACGTTAACATCAACGTTAAAGCGCTGAAGTTTTTGTTACATCATATTGGATCACAGGCTTCGCTTGGCCCGAATGACCGGAGAATTGGTGAGTGCAGGAGGTTGGCTAACGAAGCTTATCTAATGGCTATAGGGAGCAACATGTATCCATTTCTCTACGTATTACCGTTTAGGAAGCCATTGCCTATCATAATCTGTAACTTTTACTGCTCCTTCGCAACATTCTAAAAAGGATGATATGTCGACGACATTCTACGCTTTGTTGTTTTACGGATGCTGTGGTGTCTGTATGGAGCCATAATGTCTCAAATAGACGTATGTAGCCTATATAAGGCCATAATGCGCGTCCACGAGAGTAAATGATTTCAGGAAATTTCTTTGTAGTCTCACAAGTTTTCCTTGTTCTGCCGGTTTTCCAAAACATTTCTCAACAAGTTGGATTAGATTAAGATGCCATCTTGCAATATGAGTAAATTTGTTGAGCAATTAACCTGGTAGCAAATTCCCCAGGACAATATTAGACTTGTATATATCCATTACGAACCGATATCTTAATGCATTGTACATAAATATAGACCGATATCTATGCGTTGTGCATTATATAACAAGTAAAATATTTTGACTTATATTTGCTCAATAATTTGGTTGACGGTTATCCAATTTTAATCACTTGTTCGTCTTTTTCTCTTCATTTATCATGCTGAGTTTCACTAAGATCAAACAAATGTTTCCTTGTCGTGTATTTTTTTGACGCAGCATGTACTTGCCAAAGACAATATATTGTGTAAAAGTAATTGTTATCTTTTCGGAGGTCTGTGTAAGCGCTACACCAAGCTAGATGAATGCTTTTGTTTTCTCTGCCCGCAATGTGAATGTGATCCAAATTCTTTCAGAAAGTTTTCCACAAAAGGTATGCTTCCAAATACGACTAAATGTGGACATTTTGTACAATCAATCAAAAACCCAGTCTTACTCATAAATTGTGCATATTCTTCTAAAAGACTGCATTCTGCTAAAGTACAATTTTAGTTTCAGTAGAACAGTAACTTCCTAAAACGTAATACGGAAATAAACTTATTGGAAATTAGTTTCTTGGATAAAATCAGAATAAAAACGAACGGTGTAATTTGTTGCATCATTTAATGGAATCTGGTTAATATTTACTGTTTACTAACCGGGTAAGATTATTTTCTACTTTGGGGAAATTATATAGCTCTCAAACAAATTTACTTTCAGATATCTATGTACGATTATTCGAGTTTATCATACTAAAGCTACTGAAAAATATATTAGATGATAAAAATCTACTCACTTCTTTTTCCTTTTCAATATATTAACGTATGTAAATGCGGTATAGAATGCTTGTGTGAATTCATTAACTTCCGAAAAAGAATCAATTTCCATCTACCCTTGTTTGAAACTATTCCTTAGTTAAAAAGTAAGTAAGTTATTATGAGATTAAATTATGCCTTAGTTTGAAACTATTCCTTATTTTTTTAAAGGTTAGTTGGTTTAACACATAATATTTGCTCGTTATTATACGTTGAATGTCATATCTGAACACTGCTAGATATGAAATTATTGGAGAACACCTACTTTTTAACAAATGATGAATACAATGTTGTTATTCTGCCTTTGTTTTGTTCTTTAGCTTTATGAACGTCTTGAGTAGCAATGGGTAAAACAAATATCTTAGAACAGGGTTTTTCAAATTACTACTACTACTGCTATGACTTATGTTCAGTGACTGAAGTCCAGAACCATTCGACATGAATGGTTCCGTATGCTACACTCCAACAGAATTATCAACATGATTCTCGCAGTTACACATGAGACCATAAAGAACTGAGAAATTCTCTCAAGTTTTATGTCACTGAATTAAATTTTAACAACCAAAGAATGCAAATATTCTCAGACGTTTGTCTTTTCAATATTGATTGCGATTACGAAAGTCTGTCGTAATATTTTAAGCAATAGATCATTCAAAGGCTAATTTATAAATTAAAATACAATTTTAAAGTTTTTTTACCGAAAAAAAGCATTAATGATAGCTTAACAGTATGGTGGAGATTTTAAATAAAGACTTTAGGATAGAAAAACCTAAATTTATAGTTATTTATAATAGAGACTTAAGTATCTCTGAGCACTTAAGGATAGAAAGAGCTTAAATCTGATGTCAGTAACTTAGCTGACAGATGTCTCAAAACATCAGAATTTCCAAAGATTCAAGAGTAGTAAATCTGTTTCCTAGTTTTCCTTTCTATTCCAATTAGACAAGCTTACTTGGCATTTCATCACCATTTAGCAGAAATGTACTACCCTTTGAATAAATATCAGTGAAGTGTGTTCCCATAATTTTCATCTTTCTACCATGGCGTCCTTGCTTAACTATACAAATTTTAAGTTTCTCATTCTCAACTAAATACAATATTCGTAGAAAATAATACGTCTTAGGAATGAAGGAAACGGAAAAGTGAAGTTTGACTCAATGCATCTACATTTATTATTCTTTAGTTTAGCAGCATATGGAAGCATTTTCTGTCAGACTTTGCGAAAGCGGACTAGAGGATTTCCCTGGTGTATTATGTCTTTGTAAATCCGTTTTAAAATATCCAGGTAGTTTATCTTTTCACAAATATCGTGTTGCATTTTAATGTCTCGCTCTTAACGTGTGAGAAACAAGACTTACTTAGCTTTTCCCACTGAATATATTTCATTGATCATATTTCACGTTATTTTTTCTTATTTGCGTCATTGGTAAATAAACATGAGCTTCACAAATGGAAGATTTAAAGAAAAAAGAAGATATTTGTATACGTGTGCAAGTGGGAGATTATAAATATAGTTAACTATTTGCATCTTTTAGTTTCGACTTAATACAGAAATAATAAACATAATACAGAAATAAGCATCTTGGAAATTAGTTTCTTGGATAAAACCAGAATAAAAACTAAAGGTGTAATTTGTTGCATCATTTAATGGAATTTAGTTAATATTCATATTTTTACTGGTAACTAACAAGGATGAATTACTTTCGACTTTTTGACAACTGGATGGCAAATTTACTTTTATTTATCTATGCATAATTATTCGTATTATATTAACTAATATATTTCTAACTGGTTTTTAGGACTAATATAGCTAAAATATATATCTAAAATATATATTAGTCCATATTAGTCCTAAAAACTAAACTGCCGTTCAAAAAGATATTGCTTAACAATTATTAAAAATTCTCGTTTCAAATTTTGATGACGGGAAAAAAATGTTGAAATGTTTTTCAACAGGTTTAACTGGATTTGCTGTTGAAAAGGCAGTATTAGTTGATTATATTTTAAGCATACATTTAATGTGGTCTATTGATTGATGTAGGATATTGTACTATTTCATTATATAAAACATTAGTATGCGTTGTCCGAGTATTATGTCACATATAAATGAGAATGAAATAGAAAATTTACAATTTTAAAAAGCCACAACAGCTGTTTCTGCTTATAAGTTATGAAAATGTTCTGTCTATTATTCAAATTTCAGTCTTTGAAACATATTTTCAATTGTATTATTAAAATCCATATTCAAAGCGAGTATTAGAAAAGAGAAATTGTAGTTTAGGAAAATTAAATACGTTATAATAAATCCTTCGTAAATAAGTTTGTAAAAAAATAAAAATTATCAATAAAATGCCTGATTTTTTAGAAAATTACTCTAGATATGGCTCTTTATAACCACAAAGCAATAAAAAGTATTATTCCTTTTTAGCATAAGTGTTAGAACAATTTTTATTATCAACAACCTACTTCGTAAACTGAAACAATTCCCAGGGAGTAATGCTGGTCACATTCTTTGTGTGAAAATCTATTTCTGAACAATAATAAGAAGTCTCTTTAAAATTAATTCTCTTCGAAACTTTAGTTTATCTATCAAAAATTATTGGACATTTAACACAAAATGTAAGAATTCTTCCAAAAGTTCGAAGTAGGAGGACGAAACGTTGGTAATTGGACATAACCTAGTTGCTTTCTACATTTACCATTTTGCTATGACATTTACGAAGTTAACAGTAGTTTTTGTAGGACTTACGTCATGAAGAATAAGCGTGTTCTGTTGAGTACTTTTCTTTCTGAAGCCTTCTAATTGGCAAGATGTCTGCTGACGGTGGCGATTTTTCACTTTCATTTGAAATAAAGCTCAGGCTTTTTCAGTTTCAGCTGTCTGATTAGAGTAATACAAAAAGTCTATTTTTAGACTCCGCTTTCCTTTAAATACAAACTTCTCAGTTCATTAATTAGTTTTCCAAGAAAGAAAAGAGAAAGAAGGAAAAAAGTGTCACAAATGACCTTAACTTTTTTCCCTGATGCATCTGCAACTTTTTTCATCTCCTTGCTTGCTTGAATAAATTGCCTTTTTTGAGACAATATAGGAATCCTATTGAACTGGAATGTTTGTAAGGAGTGCCAGTCAGCATTTCAATTCTTTGTATATATTACTTCTTTCCTTTGTATATTAAAGTATTTCAAAACTATCAATAAAATTTGTAAATTGTAAGCGTAGAAAACAACTTGATTATATCCGAAACATAGCAGCTGGAAGCTTTGTGAACGGAAACATTTCTAACCAATGGTACTTGCTGCATCTTTTCCGTTTAAATGCATTATTATGAAACAAATGCAATGTAATCTATGTCTAATAGTTACAACATAAAAATGAAGTTTTAAAGTATATTTAAAATTACATATACAAACAAATAGGCTTTTAATTTAGCGTATTACATAATTACATAAGTTCATTTATCGCAGTCGACATACATTAAAGATTTCAAAATTTGAAAGCTTTTCTTAAGGGTTTATTTCATATTTATGGTCCATGTTTTACATCAGTTTATTGTCCATGGTATTTAAATTGTATTTTTTTTATTTGCTCTATGTGTATGTGTTTTCTTGCCTATTTTATTAAATGTTTCATTTCACGTTACTTCGTAAAGCATATCCTGCAACATTTTGACTCTTTTGTTACGTTTTAGAAATTACGACATTCCTTCCTTGGCAGGTTGCCCTTGAATGTTGTTTATTAATCAAATAATTAACCTTTTGAATCTCGAAATAAATTACAGTAACTTAATAAAATATATATTTACGAAGTCTTATTGTTATGTTTACATTTCAGAATTAACCACAGTAACTTTATAAAATGCAATTCATCCGGAACTATCAGTTTCATTTCTAATTTATTATACGATAGATTTTTTAAGCTACTGATATTTATCATGTTATTGTATCCATAAATTATGAAATTGAGTCAAATTTGTTAATCTCAATTATTCGCCATATTCATCATGTTATAACATGTCACAACTTATTCATCATTTCATGTTATATCTTCAGATCAAACACGATAAAACCTTTTTCAAGCAGCTAATTTATTTATTCATGCATTACGTAATCATAAACAGTTACTAATTTAAAATAAAATCATAAACTAAGAAATCTTATAATCAGTATAAGAATACTGCAAGTTCTTCATAAGAAAGCACAAATGATATAGTCTTCTAACTATACACAAAGGTATTTAGAAAATATAAACTGAAGAAATTAAAAGAGAGAACTGTAAAAGTTTATTTCTGAGACATAGAAATCTCTCATATATAGAAAGTATTCCTAGTATTCTATTCTTACAGTGCATTCCCTTTTTAAACCGTATCAGACCAGTTCAGAATGGTAATATCCGACCTAGAACTGAATGCAATGCCGTATTCGATTTCCGGTGCAGAGGAATTCACTCTTGTCGCCTGAAAAATAAACGAAACATTTGGTACGTTAATTTTTTTCTGGCATAATGTAAAGGAATGACAAACTATTACCAATCACACAAAAGTGCTGTGGAAAGCCAGCTGATCCAGTTAAACTAAACTAAAGAAAGAATAAAAGTTAACTCCAACCATCCATTGGATATAGTGTATGGTTCCAGTATATCGTTGCGTTTATTAACTTTTGTTAGATGAATGATTTTTTCAATCAATGTAAAAATGGAAGATTGAGTTTTCTTTCGTGCCCGTCATTCAAACATATGTTAAGGAAGTATTTAAATTCCTTCTTACATGTGTAGATTGCATCGCGCTTATTGAAAATATTCACCGATTTTTGAAAGGAGGCTTGATACTCATTTTACGCTGCAGTGGAGTGTGGGATTATTGCATTAGTAAAAGCTTTATTTGCCTTTCAGCATGTTTGATACTAGCCCAAAAGGGCTATTAGTTCTCGAAACACAATTTTGCGTTGTTGCATTTTTCATTCGAGTCTGCTGGAAATCGGCACAATGTAAGATTATTTATCTTTCAAATTAATCTGTTTGTTATTAATTAAGAAACCAAGCTAATTAAAAGCAACAGATGCAGTTCTTAAAAACATTTTTTTTAATTTTTAATCTGATTGGTTTAAGTAAACAATGCATTGAACTCATGATATATCTAACTGAAAACATTAAAAGATTTTACAGATTTACATTATATAATATCTATATTTCACTTTTCAAATATGCAGAACATATATAACATTCTCGTGTTAATTTAGATGTATATTCATATCATTCTCATAAAACATTTTGCTGTTCCATCTCCATCGATATTCTCTACTGATAAACCATATTAAATTTTAAAAGAGTGCTTTTGGACGATATTTGAAAATCTTAACCATTTCATATTTTTTTTGTAGATTATAGTTTAATTATTTAATTTACATGTTTGATAGATATTTCATTATTTTAGTTTAAGCTATTTTACCATAAATTTTTTCTCGCAAGGTTAACCTGGACAACTTCCATAGCTTAACATTAAAATAGGCATGTCAAAGAAATTTCCTATTTACTCACTTGGATGGCAGTGTCATTCTTGTTACTTATGTACATTTTTCCTTCTCCCACCTTCAGTCTCGAGATTTCGAAGATGCAGCGTAATATTCCTAATAAGTGACTTTTTTTTTATTTTTCATGTTTTTAATTTTAATTTGCTCTTTTTTTTCTTTATCTGTGAAATAATTTTATTCAGCATCTTCATTTACAGTACTTTCACCTGAATCTCCTTTGATTTTCCCCTCTTCAATATACTCTTCTTCAGACAATAAATCATGATCTTTCTGTAAAACAGTTCTGTTCAGCTCGTTTTCTTCTTCACTGTTACCGATTCGTTCACTTGAACTTTCCAATCTGTGACTATTTCAGGATCATTAGCTTTGAGCCTTCACATTTTTTATGCCGAAAATTAATAATTGTGTATTCAGAGCAAAATCAGCGTATATTAGTTTACTAAATGAATGTCTAAAAACACAGCTATTAAAGTAGTAAAGTAGCCCAAATCTTGCCAAGGCACAATAATGCTAAATTAAAATAGTACAAATTGCGATAATTAGAAAAGCTAAGAAATTTTAAATAAATATGTTTAACAAACGTAAATTTATTTAGCAATGAAAATAATCAGTATGAAAATTGTATTATCTTATTTGTAATATAGTTGGTCGCATGAATCGCGTTTGTTCTTCCGCTTGTAAATCTTCCGAAGTGTTCTCTAAGAAATTACTGCTCGAACGGTGGCAAAAGGACAATCCGGATAGAAAGATATTGAAAAGGAAGCACACTGAACTAGAACATTGTAAATAAAGAGGGATATGAATCACAATGTAGGACAACGTATGTCTTCTGTGCGACCACCGTGGTGTTAATGGGGATTTTGTAAGACAACGAACAACCATACATTAATTAAGACTTGACACTACCAACCACTGAATGGGGAGCATTGAACTTAACCATTCTACATACAGCTTATTAAGTTATGTATGCGAAACAAACGAGCAAAAATTTGACTAAATGTTAAGCAAAGTTGTACTAGAAAAATAAAATATCGATGATCATGTGAAAGAATACACGCATCTACGAGTATTCCTTTGAATCATTCATGGTACTAAAGAATAAATAAAGAAGAAACCGGATTGCTTGAATACAGATTAACGATTTTGTTAGCGAATTTTTCGGTTTTCTAAATAATAAAAAACACAAAGATTTAACAAATTATTTCTTTCAATTTAACAAATTGTCCAAAAGTTGTAAACGTTTCTAATTATGAATCACGCACCTGATGGACTTTTCCATCACCACCATCAAACTATACATATAAGCTACATCGTCTAGTTAAAGAACGGTTCTATCATTATAAATGAAGAGTAGAAAATTATTCGTCTATGAATATTTAAAGTTATCCAATCGAAATGCCAAACTATAGCATTTAGATGCGATGTTTTTAATGACCTGAGTTTCGTCATATATTTAAAAGCTAAAATCAAACACTAATAATAGTAACTGAATTAAACTGACTAAAGTAGTAGCTTAAAAAACTGCGTACTTTTATTACGAATTGCAATCGAATATTACTTACTTGCCATGATGGATAACTAACTGTAAAGAAGATGCAATTAAAATGAGGGAAGCAAATACGCAGATATACCAAATTTCAGATGCCTCTATTCAGCGTTGCTTTATCGACTTTCGGAGAGCAAAACCTTCAAAGAACTTTTTAAAGTATTAATAAATGTGATTTATCGACAGACATGAAGCAGTCAGTGGATCTTTTGCTCGCAATGAGGACGATATATAGCAAATCGCATATGTTTCCAGCTTAGAGATTGTAAAAGAATTCCACCTCGAGTATTTAACGCTTTCCAAACTGTTGGTAAAGAAATTAAATTTTCTTATATCGTTTCAAATAAGATTCGAATATTTGAATCCTTTCTTGTCCTGATCATAAAAATCTAACACAAACTCTTCGCTTTGGTTTCTTTAAAATTTTGTAATGGTTCGTCGCCTTACCTTTAAAATTTCGAATTCTTTGGTTAATCTTGAATTTTTCTTACTTAACAACATTTAATTTATAAGCCAGCATTATGAAAATACATATGTGTAATAATTTTAGCATTAAGTTTTTATTAGCAGAAAATATGCCCATACAATTTTTTAATTTTTTTGACATTCTTCGATTAATATAAACAAAGCATGCTATTTTTTTTAAATCTAATATTAATTTTCTTATTGTAAAAAGGCTTATTATAGCAAATTATCATAAATAAAGCAATGTGATATGTAAATAATATCTTTAAAAATTATTTCTAGAAGTAATGCTCTCTCTTTCTGCGCTTCTGGATGTTCAGTCCTGATATGTAAGTATGAAGTAAGTAAAACACGAAGCCGTTTTTAACTGCGGTTTACTTATTTGCAGTGATATGTACATTTAGAAAATAATTTCCAGAAAAATCAACTTATCAGTGGATAAGATAGTAGGATCTTGCGAACTAAAATTACATTTCATTCCTTTAAAAGTGTAATTTTCAAATTTAATTATGCAGAATATATACGATATTGAGAGCAGAAAATATAAGGATTCTTAAGATAAAACCAGTAACTATTTTAAATGTTAGCTAAATATCAAGATTGCTTACAAAATAGAAGAAAACATTCTCTGAGCTTCAGGATACTATTCTGAGTTCATAGTGATGCTGTTAAATACATCTTTATTATTGTGACTAATATTTGTACATCTTTGTGAATATATATCGCATATCAACCCGAATATTTGTTTTGTTGCGTTTGAAAGTACGGAAAATTTTGTAGTAAATGCTTACAAATTTCTATTATGTGTATACATTAACTATTTATATAGACTCTCTCTGATTACAAATCCGGCTATTTGACAAGCCAGTTTTCTCCGGGCGTCGCTCTTTGTATTCTAAGAATAAATTAAACATGTATCGTCCAGACAGTTGACACTTTTGACATCGATGTGAGCCTGAAGTTCAAAATTTGCTATCTTTACATCTCTGAAGAAATGTCCGCGTGATAAGAAATAAAAAAATAATCAACACTTCAGTGTCGCGAAGCGATAAGGCTACATTTTGGTTGTGTTAGTCATAAATAATGATACGCAACTGCATAAGCACTTGTGTCAGAATTCAAACCGTCCACTATGACAACATATTTTGAATATATACGGCTGCATTACTGCCACCTGGTAACACTTTAAACATGACGGGGGAATTCGTCTTTTTTTGTTTTATTCGTTTGAAAAAGAATTATACCTATCAAAACGAATATCTTTCTGCCTGCGCAATATTTATTGCATCGTTTGTCTCTAATGTATCAAAAGCAGAAGTAATGTGTAACATTCTTATCGCAATTTATATGCACTGTACGTCTTCCAAAATAAAATTCAACTGCCATCCCTTTTTCTCTTTGTATTGAAATCAGATAACATTAGGAAACGCGAGGTAGAAGATATCAAACGGAAATAAGAAGGATTTTTAGATACGTAAGTTTACAATGGCGAATCGTTTCGTTTCGTTTTGTTGATCTTGTTTTTCTCTTTAACGACCTCGTTGCTACAAAGTGTCCAATCCGGACTAGTGACAAAAGCTTTTCGTTTGGTAGCCATTGTCCGTGGATAATACGAACCAATATCGAGGTAGCTTATTATGTCACGAGATTATATTTGCACTTAATAGAAAATGTGGAGTTTGCTCTGGTGTGGGGAGCGGGTATGCTATATTTGATTATGCCCTTGTTGAAGTTACAAACTAGAAAGATCAATAAGCCGTCTTTCACAGAATTCTTTCGACGCTAGGCATCATATCATCTAGTTGCAGCGTAGGGTGTTTTTCTTTGTTCATTTCAAATCTCTATAGGTATTGATTTCTGTACTTCTGTATTTATGAGCAAATTTGAAAACATTTTGAGGAACAATTTTTTTTTTTTTACAAATCCTGCGAAATTAGCACAAGTAAAGAAATGTTCTGCCTATATGAAATAACAAATAAATTTAATATTTACCATATTTAGTTGTAGCGTTCATTAAAATATTTTGCGTACAACTGTAGCTTAATTTTAGGAAAAGACCTTAAGTTAAATAACTGCAGTCACAATAGCTTTTGAATACCGGAAATTTTATTTCATTTTAAAGGATTTACGAGTAAACATTTTTTTTAATTAATTTGTGATATTTCTACTATTTCGTGATTTGATATAAAGTAATTTCACTTTCTATTTTAATCAAGAAAATATGCATGAGAGCTCTTTATCAGTTTTTTGGAATATCTTTCTTGACTTTATGAAGATTATTAAAGACTTTATGAAGATACCAAATTTATGTTTATGCTATACGTATAGAAAACTATAAAACCTTTTAGGCGGTTAATTTATTTTTCTTTGGGGAAAAAACTAAAAATATTCAGCAGTCTTAAAGATTCGAATCTTCTAATATAAGCAGTCAAAAGTACATTTTTTATCACAAATATAAGGCAGAAAGGCACAAAACGTATTTATTATATTTTAAAACTTGTTAATAAGTTTCAAACATATAAATGTTTTATGTAAAAAGTACAATATAGAAAAGTAAAGTGCGGGAACACAAGAAAATACAAACAAAAAAGGAAAAACGCTTGAAGTTATAGTGTTATATAAATATGTTACGCTTTTAATATCTAGAGAATTTACGAATTTAAGACAATTTTTGAGACAAAATTAAACAATGATATAATTTTTATTGTTTAAACTTACAAAAACTTTTCTATTTCAATTAACTATTCTACTTATTTTAAAACAAAAATTCCTGGCGTGGAGGAAGATTGAGTCTCCCACATTTTTTAGGCCATTTTTTGAAAAGCATCCCTTAATGCCTCAATGAGAACACAAACAACAGTCAGCCTCTATATAGTACGTCTTTAGTTGGTTTGCTAGCTGGCAACTACTACAAAGGATCTAGGAATTCTCTTGAACAAATATCTTCCTGGAAGACTTTCTAAAGGAAACAGACTCGTAGTCACACTACACATGGAGAAGGCCACGAAAACCTAACAATCAGTCCTTTCATCTGAAATGAAATAATGTACTCAAGCTTTCTTATTCGCATTCCCACTGTTGAGCTATTCCTTAACATTTTCCCATTAATATTTATGGCCTACATATTTGCCAGACGTTGCAAATCATTCTATATGCCGTACACGTTCGGTTAAATTAATCTAAAAATTATTTTTAATTGCATACTATATTATATTATTATAATAAATTAATAGCATAATGTAATGCATACTATACTTTTTATGTCCTTTAGAGCAAAAAATTAATTGATTGATTATTATCAATAACCGTAAGTTCATTAACAATAGACTATATATTAACTGGACTAAAAGTTCCGGATATCTGGAATCTTGTTTTCCAATGTTTGGAATGCGGATCCCTGTTATTTGAAGTTCGGATAATTGAAGTTCTCTTTACCATTCTGTGAATGAAGACAGTTCTAGGTAGAAATAATTCGGTAGTATTCATTATCGAATTACTTCTAACTGCTTTCATTATCTGTACATTTGTTTTAAATCCCCGTGTGTGAAATATTAAAATTTCACTGATGTCGCTTTATATACTCCAAGTTCCAAAAGTATAATTTAAATAATAATAACAAAAAAAATGGGACACGTACTTACGTATTAACGCAACCACCTTAGTAGAAATCTCCGTATTTTCAGAATGTGCCAAACTCTGGCAACCATACTCATAATAATCAAGCAAAGCTGCCATTTTCGAATGCGCTCTTTTTCTTTGTATTCCAAGTTCCATCGGTAATTATAAATAAATTGCTATATTTTTTTGCTTTCAGCTTAGTTTTAAAATATGAGCTTATGGAATTTGCCAGCAATAGAATAAACTGCGGTAAAATTTCTACAGGAGTGCAAAATTTTGCTTCATTTTTTTAAAGGAAGCAACTAAGAAATGTGTTTCCTCGATAGCCGCTGTTGCCGAGGATTGCACGAAGCCGTGTTCCAACAGTTCTCTATTTTTTCTAAGGGAAAACAGATCACTGTGTACTTTGGAAAAAGAACAGTGCAAAAAATATTGCAGAAAGATTTAAAGGAGAATGCACGTGTTTTTTAATTCATCATGTAATCTTCATTTAATAACTCAAATTTGCATTTTAAATTGTTAAAGTATGCTTTCTTTTCATACTTTGATAATGCTTACCGAGTTATGATAAATATGTATAGTCTAGGAATCTTTCTAAAAAAAAACGCTCGAAAACCACCAACTTGCACCCGATAAGTAACTTTTACCGTTTCATCTTTAAAAAATCAAAAAATCGCCAAACTGCGCCAAGCTGGTTGCATTAATACGTAAGTACCTTGGGCATTTACTGATAACTTTTCTTTTTGCTGTAAACGATTCCAGCTCTATTTTTCACTCATGAATTTTTTTCGTGTCTTTAGTGTAAACAAAATTTTAAAAAATCAATGCAATGCAGTATTTTTCACACATAGCAGCCATGAGCTTCCAACTTGTAATCATGATCTTCTCATTACGTCTACTTTCAATGTGTAAGGAAACTCAATGTTTTACCTTATGTTTCTTTAGATATGTAGTGCGAATGTAAATTAATTGAAATTGTAACATCTACTTGGTCAACTTTATTAATCCTTTTTTATGCAACTTATCAATATATTTTTAATTAAAGAGATCATATTTCAGCAATACAAAAAGTAAGAAAACCAATATCATTTTGTTACAGAACGCCGAAATTGAATAATTTTACTATTTCCTTGATTAATTTTCTTAACTTCCGGGATTAGGGTTCTCGTTCTTAAAGTTACGTTTCGTAACTTTTATGAAACAGTAATCAGCATAAAAGTATTTCATATTTGGAAGTTTAAATGGAAAAAGAATTATTATTCAACAAAATTTCATATGTTAAAGTGGAATAACAAATTTAAGCTGTCATTGCCGCAACCAGTTCAGTATGTCGATCAGAAGATTTAAATAAGAGCTTTAAAAATGTTTCATTATTACCTCTTTACTTAAATGTGTTTATTACCTTTGCGCAAGATGTTATGAAGATTTAAAACTACTTTTTAATCCGTTTTCTACATAAGAGAACAAGAATGACGAAATAACTGAAAACTGCACCTGCTGTATGTTATCATTTGCAATGATAAATTATATAGGAGGAAAAAAATAACGTGTCTTTTTTCTCCAGAAAAGTTTACCTTTGAAACGGAATTTATAGGTATAAAATGTTAATGATACGATAAAGTTCCTGAATTTTGAGTTAAATATACATCAACAAATTATACCAGGAATATATTTTACGACATACAGCGATAGTAAAAGATATATGAAACAGCAGTTTTATTTTATGTTTATAAGGAATTAATTAAATTTTGACGATATTATATAACGCTGTGATTTTAAAAAGTTGACACATTCTTAGATTTTAAGTAACGGTGCCAAAAACTGGAAGTTTTCGAGGAAGGAAGTATTTTGACTAACTGAACTCAGAATTCTACAATTAGATCACAGTAATAATATGTAATACTCTGCCTGCCCCCCCCCGAGAAAAAAGTCGTTATCTTCTTGTCAAGACCAAGCTGAATTCTATGGTGATTAATGAAGGCTGACCATGCACGTCGTTATTTCAGGGTTCAAATCCCAGACAAGACATGGCCTCTTGTAAACGTAGAATTTTACGGAAATGGAGGCATTTATCGAATCGAAAGTTCTATTAAAAACTGCTGATAGAAGATGAGGGTTACAAGACATTTGAATTACAACTCCTGGACTATTCTCAACGCTTTCTAGGCAGCATGATTTAGAAACAATTTATCCCACAAAACTTCGCCAATGTGCATTAAGAATGCTTTTAGAGTCTGTTCCGTATTGTATACAGCACAAGCACACAGCCGAATTCCACTTGTAGCCATTTAGCAATTCGTCCGAACCTTACTGTATAATAACTTCTGCACTGTGCATTGTAACTATGATTTTTTGCACCACATCATTCAAATTCTTATAGCATCATATATCGTTACTGCATACATCTAGTACTAGGCTCTGTATTGCTTTATATCTATAGCCGACTTACTTTATATTGAGCTTTCGCGTTGTCTCAAATGCTGTATACATTCTCGCATTGTGTTACTCAGCAGCAAACGGCCTCATATAGGATTATTTTATTTAGCTGGCACTTCATTCTTTATTGTTTTCTTTGAACAACATCTTTATCTGTTGCACTGCTATAAATATTTATATTATTATTCTGCTATGCTATTATACTTTCTATTTGCAAATGCATATGAGCATTATTGTATGCATTTTAGCTTTACATTATCTGTACATTTTTGTATTTCGTTTCGTATTCCATAATGCATAAGAAAATGTAAAAATTATTGCATATAGCAAACAGAATTTTTACACTGATTGCATTTAAAACTTTTAACTTTACTTTTTGATATCCCTAGGAAATTTTTTATTGTTGCTTACTAAAATTTGTTAGTTTAGTCTCGCCTGTTATGTTCACTTGCGAGAGGGAATTTGCGTATTTAATTAAGATTAACCACGCGAGAGTTGTGTCCTAACTCCGTTCCAGCTCTAATGCATTCGACGAATTTTAAGGTCCCTCATTCTCCAGAGATTCTGTAGTCACAAACGTCTCTGACTGACCTAATCCATGATTCATAACTAAATCTAATGGCATGTAACTAGCTTCCACTTACTAACACACCGAACGGAGCAATCTTAAGTTTTTTGTGAGATATGATCTTTGATATTTTCTATGATTTTAATATTAGTTTATTTTTAAAGGCGCTTTTATTTGAAAATTTCTATTTAACTTTCAGATTAGTTAACGAATTATCGTTTGCTAATTAATGGGACTGAAGGTAGGAAATGTGGAGGATTCATTTATTTCCTTGGAGGTGGGAATACTTTAGCAGAAGTTCTTGGTACTTATCGGTTATATCGGATTACATATTCCTGGCGATCATTTTTAGCGACAAAGTTCTTTTGGTGACAAAACATTTCTATTGGAATATACTTTCCAATAATCAGCAAATATGATAGAATTGTCGGTCACGCGCCTTGTGATTACCTCTTAAAGTTTTTGCAGTTTTGTTTTCAATCATTTTTTTAAAAACGTTTTTTTCCGTGACGTATACCGTCGACAATCCAGTATTCGCGTAGTAAACTTCGAGCCATGTTTTTCGTTTTGCTCTACTACATACAAGCAAAAATGAAAGTATTAAAAGGATTTTTTTACATGTAAGGATGTAACTCCTTTGAAGTAAGTTCGGGTTTTCAGAATTTCCTCAATTATTCTCACCTTTGGTATTTAGTTTCGTTTCTTGACGCTAGACTTTATGGCCAAGATATTTTGTTTCTTGACACCAAACATTGTTGTCTCAGTGTAAACGATAAGTACCAAAGTTCTTCCGCAATATCCAGAATTGGAGCTTCTGCCTTGCCTACGGAAATCGTTTTGTCTCTCAGCTTTGGTAAATTTTTAAATAATTGAACAACATATCTAATTATTTTCAAGTACTAAGAGGTCAACCATTTACCACTACATTACCAGTTTTACTCCAAGCTATACAAGCTCATTATGGTTCCATCGCAATATTTTTAAAAACTGGGAGAACATTTTGATGAGAGCGATGAGAGAGAAGAGGCCTTATGCACTGCTTCATATAGCTGCCGTCATATTCGAATGGAGAGAACTTTATTATGACGAATAATACAGCTTTCTAGCAGACTTGCAGACTTTGTGGCAGATAGCAGAGAATATTGTCATGTTTATTTGTTCCATTTTTCTGCTTTTTTAACTGAAATAAGGATCCCACTTTTTCCTGCTTATTGTCCGTTATAAGTTAAAGAAGCCAGGTTAATAAAGAATCATATTTTGCCTCATACGGAATCATTAATACCGAAACAAGTAGATTTTGTTTATAGACTCTTCCTGAATCTTGCTTAAAATCTTACCAAAAGTGATTTGTAATTAACACTAAAAATATTCTAGGTCAGGAAATGTATTCTCAGACATCTGCGTAAATTTTGAATGCAGAGGTAAGGAAGATTTTGGATTTAAATGAAAAGATCTCTTTGAACATTTTATTAATATAGCGCTTGTATCTACAATGGCCACGTAAAATTTGTGCATGGCCCTTTTTTAAATCTTTCTTTCTTAAATATAATGTAATATACGTGTGTATATATATATATATATATATATATATACAGAGAGAGAGAGATGCGTGTGTGTGCATCTATATATTTCTCTCTTCAAGCTGATCGAATTTTAAGATACGATTTGAGGATCCTATATTACAGTGCTGAAGCTGTTTTCACTTTTTTAACCTTACTTTGAGAATCTTCGCAAAAGAACATGCGTATGTAGGCTCAATGATTATGAACATAAATCCCTTATCGATCTTTTCCCAGACACCCAAACAACATTTTGCAATCCGTCTGTAACTCGAATACTTGAACATGATGCAATATCGTCCATTGTTTCAAACCTAAAAAAGGATTTTTTTTATTAAACTTCAGAATTTCAGAAATCTCTTGAGGAATAACTTCGGTTGTACTTTTTTCTAGATATTTCCCATTTTACTAATTGTAAATCGAATTTCGTAACTGCATAATAAACAAGAGTTACATTTAATTTATATTGTTAGTTATCTTTCATGAAAGGCAGACATTTCTCATTTAAATAATTTTTATTTCACTTGTAATTAAAGATAACACTTGCCCTTTTCATGCATTGTTTTAACTATTAATTTGTGACAGAAAAAAAGTAATACTAATTGGGATGGAATGAATAGACTAGCGTGAAATTGTATTTCTTCTACGCTATTCTATTATTTATTCTTCATAAATTTGAGAAATTTTTTATATCGTCTTTCAGCTACTTTTTTCTCCTCGGAAATTTGCGTTTCTTGGTATTAAAATGTTAGAATTAATTCCTTTTCGTTTAATTTAAATGTAAAATATTTGCTTAGACAAAATGCAGCTAAATTTCATTCGTTTTCTACAAAATTACTGATAAAAAAGCTACGTTCAGATATTTTTGTGACACCATAAGAGTATGTATGTACACTTACGCATGTGTATGTATAGTAAGTAACCTGTGTGATGAACGCTGAATATTCTGTTTACTAATCTTTCTATTGCAGAAAAAACATGAAGGTAATTCAGGCAGTCGTGAATATTATGTTGAAGAACGAAATCCGCTGCAGTGTCGAAGAATCAATTATTATTAAGCAGTCCTTCTAATAGCACTCGCCGTATGATTCTATTTTTATTTACTGAATACATAATTACTGAAGATGATATTAAATGCAATGCATTTAATTATGCATTCCCCACCAAGAAACGTTTGCATTTTTTTCGTAGTTTTAACAAACACAATGTTTTATTGAACTTTTGTGAAATGCGCTGTATTGATATTTACAGACCAAAGTTCTGTATTGATATTTCTTGATTGTTTTGTATTGAGCTGTACTGATATTTACAGTATCATATTTTTGTATTGATATTTACAGTACCATATTCTTCTATTGATTGTTCTGTATTGCACTGTACTAATATTTGCAGTAACAAAGTTCTTTCGCAATTTCCAAAATTGGAACTTGTCTACGGAAATCGTTTTGTCTCTCAGCTTCTGTTCTGAAGCTGTGGTTCATTCCGACATCCCATACGTCTCGAGGAGCTCAGATTAAATTGATTCATTCTTTGGTACTACGTAGCCACATCTTCTATTAATTGGACTCTTCCTTATTGTTTGTGACGTGAATCTTCGAAATGCGTTGTTACATATGACTTTATAGGAAAGATCAATCCAAACATATAAAACAGCTCAAGCATGACGCAAGAACAATGATATATAATAAAAAAGAATAAACATTTAAAGTAAGAATCAGAACAAATGAACATTGGAGCAAAAGTAAAAAGTTAAAAATGAAAATTTTAAAAACAAGGAAAGGAACATAAGAGATGTAGTCTTTACAAGGAGTTCATGAAAGTTCTGGCATTTCAGTACAGTTTGCTTATCTCACCACGTTTCTGAGACTCTTCATCTAGTTCTGGGCATATAAGAAGATGTTCTGCATTGCCCGAATAACAGATTTAGCATATACGAGATGGAAGGATGCCGATTTTATTAAGATGATGTGCCGTGCAATCGTGGCCTGTTTGAGTTTGAAGTTTGTCACAGCCTCTTTACGGGTTTTTTGACAAAACTGTTTCCAAGTGTCTTGAATGTTAGCCCAGGATTTGCCTGCTGATTTTGCTCCCTGGTCAGATTTAAGAGTATTCATTAATTTCTCAAAAATATGCTTTTTAAGTGACTCTGGAGAAAGTTGTTTGCTATAATGTGGCTCAACAAAAATAAATTCTTTCGTTAAAAGCTGTGAAAATGAAGCATTCTAGATTATTCTTCCTTATAAAGAGTCGTATTCGAATGTGTCTGTATATAAGGACACTTTCAGCATTTATGCTGAAGATGCATTCAACATTATAAACTGCATATCATGTTTCTAAGTAGAGTTTATTGCAAATTATGATAGTTTCTCTGAGGGTTTACCTATTAAAACACCTTATATAATTGAAGCCTACTTAATTCTGAACATAGAGAATTTATAGAACTAAATTTATGACTAGTATTACTTGTTTTTTTTTTTCTTGTCACTCGAACTTCAGAAAACTTGTGACATTTCTGTCTAGAGGGAAACATTTTGTTGCATCAATCTGATTCGGTATCAGAAGATTTTGATTTCTATATTAGCTAGATCCAACTTTTTATATTCTTAATTACATACAGCTCTAAATTTATAATTAGCGTCATTAAGAAGCCACCTATTTAATATCAGTGGTAGGTCAAAAGAGATCAAAACTTCTAATTAAAATGACGATGCCATTCTGTTAGAAAGGAATAATTTAATTTTAAAAAGAGTTAAACAATTTAAAAATAAAAAATTATTATTTTACCTTACATACGCATTTTTTTTAATTTCCTTTATAAACAAGCCTTAATGTTAAAAAATAATGCTTATTTAGATTACGACTTCGCTTGTGTTTGAAACTCAGTAATAGATATCCTTCCACTCTAAAAGTTATTAAAGGGCTTTAAGAATTAAAAATTAAAATTATAAAATTATAATTTTTAATTCTTAAAACTCTTAATGTTTTTAAACCATTTAAAAATCAATTCTTAAAACTTCTTAAAAATCCTTTAATTTTTATCGTAATACTAAATTATACTTTCACATTATTGTTTCCTGTTTTTCTCATGAATCGACAGCTTTCAGTAATAGAGCTGATATGACATTGGAAAATAAAGAAATATTGTAAAGGTATGATACTTCCTATCACGTAGCCAGCCAAAGCTGCGGCAGATAAGTTTTGAAGATTCTGGTGCATATGCAAATTGATACTAGATGTTATAAACAACAGCAGGCATTCATAGTTCTGAAATATTAATCTCTTGAAAACACAGTCCCTTACATAGCCGCTAACTTATACTTAGAGCTCTAAAAATGTAAAATAACACGATGTTAAGAGGTAAATGACTACTGAAGTGCTGAAATGTCCTGATAGGATCTTTCAACATAGCCAAAAAATAGTAAGATTTAGGGAGCATATTTGATTAAAAAATGCACCATCAATGAGTCATTTTAGGAAGTAAATGTTGTAGAGACACTAGATTATTTCAAAGCAAGAGAAGAAAAATAAGTAACGCCTTCGCCGGGAATCGAACTACGGACCTCGTGATTATGCGTCGAGCGTGCTGACCACTACACCATGAAAGCATGGGAAGAAGAAGGGAGAAATACCTTATAAGGTGACAAAATGACTTCTGCCAACTTTTTTGGTTTGTTTTTCAAATTCATTTATGCACAATGAAATTAGCGAGTCTGTCTAACTCAGAAATGGAAGTATTTGCATCTATGTGTGCAAAAACATACTATCAAAAGGACTGAGAATTCAATTACATATTTTTATCTTCTTTGAAGAAACTAGATTAAATGATGAAAATATGTAGATGCCAACTGAATAAATCAACGCCTATACTCGCAGATATGCTGGAATTGCTCTTTTAAATAACTTTCTTAAACTCTCAATCTTGTGTAGAGTCCATTAAACATTTTTGACCAGAAAACACGAAATCAGCTACATCATCGCCACGACAGGAAGAAGGCATAGCAGCCACTCGACCAAATTCAGGTGGTGACAAATTATCGTCCACCATATCTTAACTCCGGCTGCGCTATAGACGCCATTAAGCATTTCAGGCTGCGATACACGGAAACATCATTGTGCTCTCGCAGGGGCTTGAATTGTAGATCTTCCACTTGTTAGATTGGCGGGCTAACAATTCACACCACGAGAACACTTACGGGGAAATACGATAATTTCTTCCCCTTGAGGCATATGTTTGTATTTGCAGTACGCTCATTTGAAATTTTAAAAAAGTAATAATTTCATTTTGATTGTGCTAATGTTTAAATCTCATTATGCTTGTTCTGGAAACTGAAAAAATAAGTTGTATGGTGTTCTCAATTAAATGATGATTGATCATGATTAATGTATGGCTTTGTCCCAGGAACCCTATAAATGTACTTAAAGAAATACTTTCCTATACTCTGTCCTTATGATAACAACTTCCAATTTAACTTTTCCTTCGCTATATTAGATACTACATTATATTTCTGATAGTGGATATTCCGTCAGATAAAAGGAGGAGAAAACTGACAGAGATAATTGATTACCATTAACAAATTACAGCTCCCCTGAGCCTTGAAACAGTTTTTCCTGTTTTAAGGGATTTTATATATACAAGAAACCTTCGCTAATTACACTCGGAATAACTTATTGATTCAGTTACCAGATGCGTAAAAGATACAATTCTTTGCTCAATATATTCCTTACCAAACCTCATGAGGGGAAGCAAATTCCAATACAAGTGTCGATACAAAACAGCGCATGGTTAGAATTATGAAAATAGTCAGCAACATCATTTATTGAATGACTGAGCGATAGCAGAGTCGGTTGCCTGTGGGTTTGGGAGGAGCTTATTGTAAAATGGATGGCACTGGTCTTTTACCAAACACCATTTTTTTTCCTCTCTTATTATTTTCATGGGGGAACAGGTGTTTAATATAAGCTATAATTAAATTCGTCTGGAAAATACTAGCAATATTGTTTACGATTTTTAATACTGAGATTCGCAGTACTGAGATTACTGAGTTACTGATTATTGAGTCTACTGAGATTCTGAAATTTGCACCTCATCTACTGATATTTGGAACAACTTTTTAAGCGAAATATCTTTCCGGGGATAATTTTTAAGGAAAAGCATTAAATAGAAATGGAAGATCATGTACGTTGGAATGTATATATTTTCCTTATATCAGTAGCAAAACTATAGGAAGAGGCGGGCCTTCCAGGGTACCATATATTTTTTTTTCGGGGTCGATGGAGAGGTTCATTTTTAAATTGAAAGATTAGTTTATTGGGATTAGTCATACATCATCGGAGCATAAAGAACAAAGAAAAACATAATAATTGAAGAATTGGCAGTTGAAGTTGTAATGTTTTAGTTAAACTAACCAAGTTTTATTTTAATTTAAATCTTTCTATCTCCTCTCTGTTTCAACTTCCCGTCAGAAGAAGCGCGCGTTTTCAGCTTATGCTAATTTTGAAGTACAGCCAAGTACTATTTAAGCCAGAGGTAGAAACCTCTCAATGTGAGAGAGCTTCAGTCTCAGATCACGGACACTCTGCTCGACGTTCGTCTGACCAGCTAGCAGTTTAAATTTTAAGCCATAGTGCTTACTACGTGATTGCATTGTAAAACAAATTGAAGTGCGCTAGTATTAGTATATCTTGCTACGCACCCTTTTAGGTAGAGGCCAATGTCCGCGAATCGCTCTGTGAGCAAAGTTTGATTTAAGTTCTATTTAAATTTAGTTAAATATTATTTGATTGTTAAGTTCGACCCAAGTGCGGTCTTTTACTTTCTGTATCTCTTCCGAGTTGTGAAGTGAGTAAATAATAGTGATTTAATAAAAGAGGATTTTAAATGCCTTTCACGTGCAGTCATTTTCCAGCTAGTACCTACATCAGAACAAAGCTAACATTTCATCAGCTCACTGTTCCAGTTCAGGACCTGAGATTTGAGGATAAGGACCCTATTATAGACCTTACTATGTTTCCCAAAATGATGCACAGAACCCTCAGTCCTGACAAAGTGACAATTGTTTTACGATACTGAAGGGAGAAGAGAAGTGGGTTTTACATTTCACAGACCATTCGAAGAAATTACGACGAGATTTTAACAGCTCCATGTCCTTGTTATGCCTTCTTTAACCCGTCGACATTTTCAATGAAAAATACGAATGGGAGCTAAATTATGATCTAGCTAACACGAGCAAGAAATAATTAGTCACAGAAGGAAGAAAAAAGAAAAACTAATTCAGAGATTTATTCCTTTTGCTAAGGAAGGAACAGAAACTTGAAAATTAGTTCCGTTGAGCTTTTTCAATCTAACATACACAGTTTTGTTCCAAATATAGTAAGAATATCGCGAATTTTCCTTAAAATTGTTGTTAAATGTTATTAGCCGCGCGAGGAGTTTTCCTAAATAAAAATTGTTTGAGAAGTATTTAGGACTGAGTACTTTGCTTGTTAAGCCCCTTCTACGCAAGGAGACTTATCTCCGAGCAAGTCTCCTCGCAGACATGTCTCCTGACAGCATTTCGTCTACACAAAGAGATTTTGTATCCAAGTTCCTCTGAGCGACTAAACCAGTTAGAGTGGTCAAAGTAGATGATTTGATTTGTATTCAGGAGACCTCCTTCGATCTCACAATAAACATAGTTTTCAATGCCTTTATTTTTCTAAATCAGTTGTAATAATAATAATACTAATAATAAAGGGAAGGTTGAATAGCAGATAGAAAGTAACAGTGATTAAATTTGCCAATACAAATGCAAAAAAAAAAAAAATCCAGTGCACGAAAAATAAATAAAAATTAAAATTAAAAATTAAATAAAATTCATGAAGTTGGAAAGGAAAGCAATTAATTGTGGAATGCAATGCAATATATATAATCTCTCTCTGTCTATCTATCTATCTATATATATCTATATATATGTATTCTTCTTTTATATAATGAT
>KK121705.1:22584-57790 GCA_000611955.2 Stegodyphus mimosarum | reverse complement strand
AATTAACGTAAAATTTTAATACTTATATTTATATAATACATAAAATTATCCCATAAATAATAAATTGATATGAAATTTAAATAATAACATTTTATGTATAATAATAAAATACTATAAAATGATTACAGGTCGCGTGCAAAAATTTTTATAATTGTTATATTAACTAAACTCTGTTAATTACAAAAACAATAAAACATTTATTTTAGTAGCAAAAAATCAGAAAATAGCTTAGCTATATTCGAACTCACAATCTGTTGGTTAACGGGCAATTTAAACGCTTCCTCAAATGCGCCAAGCAGTCTGGCTAGTTAGACCTAATCCAAAAGTTTAAAAATCATTAACAGTAGAAAATTGGAAATATAACCAAATGCAGAGAGAGACGAGAAATTAAGCTTTTCTTGTTTGTCAGACTTCTGAGAACATAAGAATATAGTAATTAGCTGAAACAGGAAAAAATTATTCTAGCAGACGTATATAATGCTAACCCATGAAGGAAAAAAAGTGCATCTTTTTATAGTGTACAATAGCAAATGGTATCAAAGTGCAAAAATATTATGTGTAATAAAAGACTCAATCGAAAATTATGATCCGAAAATGTATCGCATCATAAATTAATTAAACTTTTTAGAATAATAACAAAAACTCCGAATGATTCAGGCCATTATTGAGCATGCTAAATGCTGAGAGTAGCTGCCATTGTTTCTTAGACACGTGATTTCTATTCGCAATGTCATTGGCTGCCGCCAAATATGTCTCCGGCGATAATGCATCCCTTCGTGCTCAATGATCACGCCAACCGATGCAGGCGCCGCAGACATGTATCTGAAACGCCAGAGATATGTTTGTTTCCCTGTGAAGACAGACTGTTGCAAGCGCCGTTGACTACAGATGTATATCTTTGCTTAGACCATAGGTTCCCAACCTTTTTCGAACTGGTGCCCCCTTTTCTAGTGAATATTTCAATACCGCCCCCCTAGAGAAATAAGAGCGTACATAATGCATGGTGAAAACAAGAATTAAATAAAAAAATTACTAATAGATAGAATGTTGTTGGAATTGAAACGCTACTGAATTTCTTCGTTATTTAAAAAGAAAAATAAAAGTTTTAGCTTACCTGTTATAAGGACAGGCAGGGGTTTTGATGATACGAAATAATCCATAATAAACTATTGCTTTCTAAATAAATAAATTGACAGTTTCAGAGAACACTCAAAAGGCATACTTAATTATTATTAAAAAGTATTTTTATTAAAATTTAAAGGCATCGAATTTCTAACTTAACTAATGAGAAGGCTGAATTTGATGCATTTTAAGAAGCTTGTTAATATCAGGCTCGATTTTACTTAAAAACAATCGTAAATCGCCGCGTTCAGTAACATGGAGCCGATTTCTCTTTTTCGTTACCAATGTTGCTACAGCACTAAATCCACGTTCTGCTAAATATGAAGATGGGAATGCTAGCAGAAATCGTTGCACAATCGACCATAATCTTGGATACAATTGCGAAATCGACTTCTGCAGCCAAAATTCTTGGTAGCCATTCTTGAATTTAATTTTTAATTCCTCATTTGTCGTCAGTTCTATCAGTTCTTCTTCTAACTGAGATGGTCCTGCTGTGTTGACATTGGAAAAAGGATCCAAAACCCAGTCTGGTATGTCCATGTTTAAAATGTCCTCGAATCGTTCCTTGAAGTCATTGTAGAGGTTTTCCAAGTGCTGACAGTAAACAAGCAAGTCGTCGTGCTTGAATGATACTGCTGATAAACATGGGAAGGTATGGAATTCACGTCTGCCTATATTTCTTTTATATAATAGCAGTTTAGACACGAAAGCAGCAATGCTATTTTTAGTCTTAATCAAGTTTAAGTCTTCTCCTTGAAGTTGGAGATTGACATCATTAAACAATTTATAGAGGTCTGCTAAGTACGCAATATCGTTTTTTGATGCGATGAGGTTGTCGCGCAATTCCGTGTCTTTGTTTCCTAGGAACTCTATCACAGATTCAAACAGATTGTAAAATCGAGTCAAACAAGTACCTTTTGAAAGCCAGCGCACCTCTGTGTGAAGCAGCAATCGGTTGAAATCTTCATCATTTGCAATGCAAAGCTGACTAAATAATCTGTCATTCAACGAGTTACTTCTGATTTTATTAACTGCTCTTATAACATATTGCAGTGATGTATGGAGACGTTCGCTCAAATTTTTCGCAACCAAATGCTGTCGATGAATTACGCAATGCACAGCAAGCACGTCCGGAACTTTATTTTTTAAGCATGCTATGAAGCCTTTGTGACGCCCTGTCATAGCCGGTGCGCCATCCGTAGCAACCGACAAAATATTATTAAAAGGAATTTCCTTTTCGTCAAAAAACTTTTGCAGTGTATCAAATATGGTTTCTCCTTTTGTATCTGTTTCCAAATTGGTAGCAAACAACATTTCTTGACATATTTTTTCATCTTTGATAAACCTCACGTACGACAATAACAATGCTTCATTGGTTGGTAAAGTGGACTCATCCAGCTGAATTGAAAATTGACAAGTCTGCAGATAATTGCACAACGATTCTTCAATGTTTTCAGCCATCTCATCAATTCGTCTTTGCACAGAATTATTGCTCAAAGGAATTTTTCGGATAATATCTGTAGCTGGTTTATGGAGCACGGTGGTTATTACTTCTTTAACTGCTGGTAAAATTAAATCTTCCCCAATAGTATGTGGCTTGCCTGTTTTAGCAATCAACAATGAGATATTGTACGAAGCTCGAAGTCCGTCATCGTCTTGTTTAGAAGCTGATGAAAATAATTTTGATATAGTTGGCTGATTTTCAATCTTCTTTTTTATCTCTAGAAAATAGGTCATATCTCTGTCTTTCTTATCCGGATGCATTTTATTAAGATGATCTTGAAGCCTAGAAGGTTTCATCGCTTCATTCGAAAATGTTTTTTGACAAATAAGGCACAATGGAGATGATGGATTTGAGGGATTTTCGATAAATCCGTATTTTATATAATCCGCACTGTACTGCCGCCTCTTCTTTTTTGCTTCCGACATGGGTTTTTCTTTACTTATACTTGATCCAAGTTAAGGGAGCTGCAAGGGATACTGCCGGTTTAAATAATATAAGTTGAAGTAGCAAAATATTAAGGCAACGCCGTTTTCATCGTACGCAGTACATGCTGCGATGAACGATAGATAGTGTGAGCCTGAGTCTGTAGCATTCTGCGGGGCTGTTCTATTTTTAGCTACCTACAATTTTGATCGGGTAAACCACTGGCGACGATTTGTCTACTCCGCCGCCGCTTATTTCGGCGCTCTAATTTTTTCCCGCGTCCAACGTCGCCTACGCACTTTTACAGACTCTCTTAGAATACAGTTTAGTTGGAGATCTCGCTATCGTTGCCGCTTGTAAGTGGCATTTTTTAGTCCCAGTGACATTTTTTGTAAATGTTACGGCCAAAGCCCGAAATCGGCCAATTCGCATTTTGGCCAACGTTGCTGTAAACTTACCGGCGAATGTCCAATCTTTTTGTTGATTTCTGGCTTTGACCGGCCAATTTGGGAAAAAAGAAATCAAGGGCAGATGGTTTTACACACTGTTAAAAATGAAGTATTTAAAAATGAGTACTTCTGTGAGTTCAACGAGTAGAAACTATTCAGTGAACGCATATGCTGTAACAATGTGATAGTGTGAAGATTAGATTTGCGCCCTTCAAAATGACGAATTATATCTTAAGCAAATGCGTTGCGTATCGAGTATGAATACAGAGGCAAATTGAGTACTCAATTTGTCAACTACCTTTAAGGGTGATCCTTAGTCTTTTTCTGCTCCATAGACTCAATCTACCATTATCACATCAGGCTTTGGCCAAGAATTCCCAGCCACTTCGCGAAATGGCCGGCCAAAGTATAAAATACAATATTAATTGCAAGTATTTCGGACTTTGGCCAAACCTCCTGGCCAAAACGCGAACTGGCCGAACTTCGGGCTTTGGACGTAACATAAATATGTACATAAAGACAATAAAGATATATTTTTGCACTGAAGGCTTTTCCTTCTGATATTATGAACTCCGGTTCTACTGCTCCTTTCACTAAAATGGTGACCCTTTCAACAAAAGTAAACAGTTTTCTGCGACTTTTTGGAGTGCATCTCGCCAAATTGGCAAGACAGGTTGCTAGTTTTAGCACATGCAGCCCCAGAATAGTACATACTAGAGAGGTATGTCTTTCTCTGAACAGTGAAGTCTCATATCGAAATATGTGAATTTTCGCACACGTGATAGAAATGAATTATCACCGTGATTTTAAAGTCTTTTTCAGACTATATTTGGCTAATCTTCCAACGCCCCTCTGTGCCATATCAACGCCCCCTAATTTTCTCTGGGTTTTTTGCCGCCCCCCTGAAAGCCTGAAACGCCCACAAGGGGGCGTTATCGCCCACGTTGGGAACCTATGGCTTAGACGGACTGAAGCAGGCGACGCCGACTTGCAGAGATACTTGTTCGGAGATACGTCTCCTCGTATATACAAGGCTTAAGAAACCTTATTATGCTTTCCATCGAACACCTACTAGGAATAATGTAATAGATGTTTAAATGTCATTTATAATTGTGTTAACAGAAAACAAGCAGAATAGCGTTTTAACATATTAGAATTAAATTTTGAGATAAAAACAAATAGGGAATTTAATTTTTATCTGTGTTTTAGGTAATTACATTGCTATAGTACATTAGACACATTGTAGCTTTTGGGTGTATATTTCGTAGAGGGGCGAACTCAAGGGCTGGTTCCCCGGGGACAAAAGCTATCCTTATATCACTCTCCTACATGTATCAGTACCTATTTGTAATTATAAAAACAATCAAATTTAAATGTTTGTTGAATCTCCAACCCCTTAAAGCATCAAAAATATCACGTTTAATAAGGCATGTGTCTTTTAATTTCCGCTTTTATGATCAAGCATAAGAAATTCTTTACTAAAGGAGCAGAAATTTCAAAATTTGTCGCCTATCTAAAATATTTTTTTTCTAATTTAAATCCAGTGAATTTTGTCCAAATTGCAATAAAACTTTCTAATCTGAGTCAATTTTGATTCCTAAATAAATTTTACGAGACAAAAATTAGATCAGATATCGTAACTGAATAAAAGTAAAAAAATATGCTTTGCAATTTTCTTATTTTAAAAGGGAAAAGAAACGCTTTTTCTAAACGTATGTCAAATAAAATATTCGGTGAATTAAATGAAATTTGGTAACGGTTTTAGAATCAAAAACTGCTTTTTCTTTGAGATTGCATTAGAAAAGGGAATCATTTTTAACATCTATTTTATTGAATGTAAAGCAATTTTTTTTAATTCCTTATTGTCACAGAATTCATTCAAAAAGGCATCTATAACTGAAAATCTCTCTCTGTTTACTAGAAAGTATTCTGGCCTCAGGAAACTAAATACTAAAATTTAACTGATATCCCTTGCATACCACTGGTGAAAAAGCTTATCAACTTACAGGAATTGTGACATTGTTTTGAAGGGAAATAACAAGGAAAATAATTCTTAGTTTAGTTCCGAACAGTTTCAATGAAATAAAAGAATATATATTTTTCCAACATCTGTATTCTTCTCAAATGAGCCTGTTAAGTTGTTTGTTGCAAGTTAAGCAACCCAGTCTCTGTGGGTTGAATGGCTAACTTTTGCTTTTGTTTTCTAAAAATAATCTAAGATTGTTAACACAAAAATACCTTGTTTATCCGAAATAATGGCTGAGAAAGCATTTTGGAAATGTCCTTTTCTAAAAGTAATCTAATGGCTCTTTTTTCAATATAGCATTCTCAAATTTAATGATGTTTTGAATAAAAACTTTCAGAATTTAATCTCTTGCTTTCATTTAAGGAAAATATTTTATTTAATTTAAAGAAAGCAATATCCATCTCTGATTACAAAGTAATTAATAAACATTTTTTTATTAAAATAAAGTATTAAAATTTTTATTGCAATCGTTTAGTACAAGGGTAAAGGAAAATTACAGTCATTTATGAACCCCGTTCATTTAATTCGATTAACTCCCAAAATTAATATAAGCACTTGAAAATCATTCTTTGATCATAGTTTCTAACTTGACCATTTGATATGTGGTACTTTTGTTCTTATTTTATTTATAAAATAGCTGTTTGTCTGCAAATAATTAACAGTTCATTTAAAAATATGGAGTGACTGGGTTTTAGACTCCCTAATTCAATTCTATGTGTCACTGTTATTTCGTTTAAACGGGATTTCAGCTGAATGATATTCAGAAGGTGTTCAAATTAAGAAACTATGAGTATGAAGGAAAATTTGATTACTTCATTTTAATAAAAACATTTTTGAAAGAATGGATTTTATAACGAGATGTTACAAAAACAGACGAAAACAAAAAAAAAAAAATGCACTTTTTTTTCAGAAGTGGTATTAACCCATATATAGATTTTAAAGAAGTTTACTTCACGAAAATATATTTTTTTACGATTACAGAAAAGTAGCCGTAATCTTAAGTTATCATCAAAACTGTCTGGGAGGATAAAATGTAATTCTTTTAAATATGGTTGGAGAAAATTGTTTTTTTCTGCTGATCAGGCATCTGGCGCTTAGAACTTAATTAAATTAAAAGGTTTTCGTTGTTTTCTGAGTATTTCCTTTTAAACAATTTTTACTTGTAAAAAACTTCCAAATTTAATATACACTCTGAGACAAAAAAACGACGCACCAAGAAGGAATTATCCGTGGGACGAAAATCGGTAGAAGTGATGTACATGTACAGAAAAAAAATTATTACAGTTTGAGA
Organism: Stegodyphus mimosarum; assembly: GCA_000611955.2. Taxonomy (NCBI): domain Eukaryota; kingdom Metazoa; phylum Arthropoda; class Arachnida; order Araneae; family Eresidae; genus Stegodyphus; species Stegodyphus mimosarum. Next base: position 50,975 of record KK121705.1, on the reverse strand, counting down.
AAAATTCGATGATTCATTGAAGTGATAGAGCTTCACAAAGTGAAAAAGTCAGTAACGCGTTTGTCCACCTCTGGCCCATATGCAAGCAGTTATTCGGCTTGGCATCGATTGATAGAGGTTGCGGATGTCCTTCTGAGGGATATCGTGCCAAATTCTGTCCAACTGGCGCGTTAGATAGTCAACATCATGAGCTGGTTGGAGGGCCCTGTCCATAATACCCCAAACGTGCTCAATAGGAGAGAGATCCGGCGACCTTGCTGGCCAAGGTAATGATCGGCAAGCACTAAGGCAAGAATTAGAAACATGTGCAGTGGGGGGCGGGTATTATCTTGCTCAAATGTAAGCTTAGGGTGGCGTGACATGAAGGGCAACACAACGGGCCTTAGAACCTCGTCGACGTACCGCTGTGCTGTAAGGTTACGACGGATGACAACTAATGGGGTCCTACTATGAAATGAAATGGCACCCCAGACCATCACTCCTGGTTGTCAGCCTGTCTGCCGGAAGACAGTCAGGTTGGTATCACACCGCTATCCGAGGCGTGTCCAGACTCGCCTTCGCTGGTCATCGGGGCTCAGTTCAAAGCGGGACTCATCATTGAAGACTATTCTACTCCAGTGACATTCTAGTGCGAATGAGCCCGACACCACTGCAAACGGGCTTAACGTTGTACAGAGGTCAATAGTAGTCGGCTCAAGGGGCGCCATGACCTCAGCCTTTTTTCTGTGAGCCGTCTATGAATGGTCCTTGAAGTCATTGAAGCAGTAGTTGCACGTACAATCGATGATAACGATGCATCTGGGGCTGAGAGTGCCGCTCTGATGATTGCTCGCTCTTTACTTTCTGTCGTTTCTCTAGGCCTACAGCTTCCTTCTTGACGCTGTGTGCAGCCATGGTTCACCCTCTGCTAACATCGTCTAATAGTGGCATCGCTCCTGCTCAAATGTCGATCTATTTGCCGATAAGACCAACTGGCTTCTTTGAGCCCAACTACATTACCTCTCTCAAATTCTAACATCTGCGCATATTGTTCGTGCACCTGTATGCGAGGCATAGTTACTGTTTACCAGAGTACACATGTACACGGAATGAAATTCGGGAAGAATTTATGACCTGGAATCGTAATTTCTCCTCTTAAATATCCTGCAGTTGCGCAGATCAGATGCGTTGTAGCGACATCCGTTCATTCATTGGCAGCCAAAACGTAAAATTTTACATTTTACGTCGAAACCTGTATTGTTGTTTTTTTTTTTTTTTTTTTTGTTTTGTTTTGTTTAAGAGTTTGTCTCTAAGAGTTGTTGTAGCAACGAACTCAAATAAGGTGCAAGTATTTTGAAACTTGTTTCTAATTTTTACTTTATACTTTCAGATTTTATAATTAATGAATAAAATTTATAAATGTAAATGCTTCATAATTAATAACTTAAGCTCATTCTAGATATAAAATAGATCGTACTTAGGATCAAAACGTTCACGAGATTTTTTTTTTCGGTACATGAATTTTAATATCATTAAACAGTCTTAAAAACTGAGATTCTTCTCTCCTTTCTTCAAAGTAACTTCGTTCGAATAAATATTTTTAAGTTCACTTTATATCATTTTTGGGTTAGATATCTGTTAAACTTAAAGAAATCGGGATGTGTAATATTAGTTTAAAAACAGTGTGTCCATTTACGTGATTTAATGCATTCGTGCCTCAATTTCCAAAAGAAAATCCTAACAAAGAAAAGGAATCCTATCAGAGAAATCGATTTATGTTTTGGCTGGATAGAGTGGTACAAAGGAGAATTGAAAGTTAATGTGATTTTATACATACTTCAGTCATCATGCTTTGAATTAATTAGAACATTTTCTGCTAAGCGTTTTGCTCCTGCTTTCTTATACTTACAGATATATCATCCTTACAACACCTTTTTGACCATCCTATGGTCTTCTTCAAACCTTATGGTCGAGAGGACGTACAAAGATGAAAAATCCTGGAACGTCGTTTATCAGAAATTTCTCCTTTTAATTCGCTACGTTACTCAGTTTAATATTTATGATATATTTCATTTATTTGAGTATTAATATTTGTTTAAATACTTCACATTGATAGTTTGGGCTCATTTCAACGATTATTTAATTATCTGGATTATTTCGTTAAATATTTCTTTTCTTCTTGTTTTTCCTTTTTGTTATTTTCTGGATTATTTTGTTAATCTACTTAACATTTATTCTTTAGTTATTTTGCAATGAAAGAAACTGAACTCATAGATGGGCTAATTTACTTTGACCGCAGTACACTTTAGATTATTTGACTGAACTTGTTTAAATCTAAAAAGATTCACATTTTACAAAGGATGCTCAGAAATCTGAACTCATGGCGATAAATTCAGCAAGCTTTCAAAGTTCGTTCTAGTTTCTGTGCAAACAGATAGATGGCCTAGTATCTCAGACTACTACATTTCTTGACATTAATAAAGAATATATACCATACTGTAATAAACAATTCACAAATTTCAATTTAGTTCGAGTTTAATTTTAGTGAAAAAAAAATCCAATGCATACTGATGAACAGTTCAGGAGTAAAAATTATTTTGATAGTTTTAATTAAATCTTAATAAAAATTAATCACTCATTTAAAAAAGTATTGTTTTGACATGTTAATTGTAGATTCGCTATACTTTACTATTCAATACAACAATCCAAACCCATTCAGTCTTAGTTTAAGAGCTCTAACAGTCTATTAGATATCAAATAGTGCAATGCCATCCGTGTTTGTTCTTTAGTAGTTAGCACTAACAGATGTCGACTACATAAATTAGTTTGAATTCTTATCGTCAGTGACTGCTATTCTAACTTACTTCATCGCATCATCAAAACCATCTGTGATAAGGCTAAGAACTTTTTTTTTCCTCCGGGGAAGGGGATTTAAAAGCAGAATAGTACGATGTCGTCTTCAGTAGCGAGTCGCGTTTCCGTTTCAGTTCCAGTGATTACCTAAGTAGACTGGGAACAGTGATTAGCTAGAAAACATCCTGGGAAACCAAAGATCATTTATACTTCGTAGCAGTGCGCGGGGAGTTGATAGTTACGAAAATAGATTCCTTTGTTTGTTATTATTGGCAGACAGGCTGCTGTAAGATGCGTCACAGTATTGTGATCTGTTTATGATCTGTTTTGGCAGTATCTGGGGATATTGCAAAATCCCTTCCTTTGACAAGATGCGACAACACTGTATACTACCACGTCACATCTGAGTGCCTTAAACAAATTCATCTTCTTAAATGGCCATTGGATTCACAGCATTATGAGTTAGTTTGATTTGTTATGGCAAAACACGCGAAGGCTATCTACCTAAGAGGAGGGATGCCTTCGTGGAAGACTTTCTAAAGGAAATGGATCCTATACACGTTTAACATGTGTTGTATATTGAGCGTACAACCGAGTCCACGAAAGTCCTTTCCCGGCTTTTATTTTGAAACTGTTGGTCGTAGACATATATTTCCAGTTAAAAAAAATGCTTTAAATTGTGTAGATATCCACCTTTTAGTATTTTTACATTTAAAGAAATCAATGTTGTAAAATTTATGGAATCTAATTTTTTATACGTTCTTCAGGTCCCTATACTTATATTTAGGAAAATTTGTATTCGTTATAAAATAAGACTCAAAAGGCTTTAATCCCATACTGCAAAAAATTGACTGAGATATCTAATATTAAAATCAGAGATTCTATTCAAGATCCGAACACACATAGAAGCACGAAATGTTTCCATTTTACCTAACTAAAGATAAATTATCAGTTTAGAAAAACGTTCCTGTTGTTAAAGAGATTAAGTAACGATATTTCTATGCAGATTATTGAGAAAAATATTGACCAATCTAATTTTTTTTAAAATGTTATGAATCTTATTATGAATACAAAGACTTCATTCACACAGTCTGATACAATTCGTGTTCAAGGAAACACTGGCAGGCTTCAGTATTTGCAAGCTACTAACTCGTAATATTGTTTGTATTAATTAAAAGTGAAAAATATTTATATGTCAAAGAAATTTTTTTGTACAACAAATTATGATTTTAAATTTACAAAACTTCATGAGAACATAAAAAACGTATTTTTTGACTTTGAAAACTTATAAATTACTTCGTGAAAATTTTTTCGGCATACTAAATGTCACAAAATTATAAATTAATGACACTGGTAAATAAAAATAGGTAAATTGAACGGTATCTAAGAGTTAATATATCAAACTCGAATTTTTGTAATTTATTAATTAACCAAATCCTGAGCACAAATTAAAAATTATTTCAAAACTCGTATCATAATGTATCATGATTTCAAAAATCCTATTTCAGAATCGTATCATGATAATCAAAAATAGAATCGTATATGATTTCAAAAATCTGAACCGTCGATCAATTTTTGTTGTTCGAGTGTCGAAACATTTTGTGCTTTGTTTTTTGTAACAAGTAAAATATTTTTCTAGATGTAAGTATGACCTAGATGACCTCTCTAGACCTAGATGGTCTCTAGATGACCAGAGGAATGTATGAAAAATTAGATTCCGTAAATTTACAAAACTGATTTCTTTAAATTTAAAAATTAAAAAATATTAAAACATGAATATTTTAAAACATTTTTGCAATTGTAAGTACACGTCTGCAACTAAAGCCCGGGTAAGAGCTTTTATGCAGATGGCGTGTATGAAGTAACTTTGAAAGATATCTTATATCACTTGCTAACCCCCTAGCTACAATTTATAAATTTATAATAAGCGTATAAGAAGTATGGTGCTGCGCATCTCTAAGATCAGTGGTCGAAAACTAGCATGAGAACTCCGAAGCAATTTTCTGCAGTCGTCGAATACATTTTTCTTAAATAAGTTAGAATTATTATAATATTCTTTAGTATGGCAAGAATTTCAAGAAAGGTTTAAGATTTTAGTGATTTTCAGGCCAGCTTTACATTATTTTCGTTATAATTAAAAATGAATGTGAGTAACGCCCCAGAAAATCTACAAAAGGAGCTAATTAATTTACATTGTGATATATAAATATATAATTAATATTTTTCGTACTTCTGAAAAGATCAATTTACCCTCAATTGCGAATTTTTGCAATAAGAGTAATTGCTTTGCTTGAAAATGCATTCGCATGAGAACATTAGTACGGCAGTTAAAAATTAATAAGTCTAAAAAAAGAAACAAGCTTATCGCTGAGCATCTATAATTGATAATACAGATTGAGTAACATTTCTCCAAGATGGCAAATTTTATCCAAATTGAAATGGTATGAGATACTGTAGCTGACAGCTGTAATAAAAAATAAAATAATTTATACTTATTTACGTACAAATATACTCATTTTCTGTATGCTCAAATAAAAATTTAATAAATAAAAGAATGATGCCAACTTGTCATTATTCATTCTCAGAATTTGTCCCACTTGGGAAAATTTTTGTAACTTTTTTATTTTTACTTTAAATAAGTTATTTAGTGGTTACTTCAATATATTAGGATTATTTGAATGAAATAAATATCAGTCTAAAAATTTAATACACTCGTGTGCAAAATTAAGATAATTTGCACATTATGTCAAATTTCTGAAAACCTTACGGACAAGTTTCAGTGATGCTATGAATATATATTCAGAACAGAGAAAGAGATGCAGCATTCAAAAGCCATTTTTATGTATGTATGAGTGTCAGTAGAGCTCATCGAGCAAGGATGTCCAAGACCCACGCTGTGATAACAAACTGAAAACGTGTCTCGTATAGAGTATCCTCTCACATCCAGAGAAGTCACGCAGCGTGACGACATGCTGGACAGGGCGCAGTTTAGGAGTCCCTGTGGCAGTCGATCCCACTCCTGCAACAAGGCAGTTTTTAACTACGCGGTGGTCCTCAAACGGGAATAGCGAGATAAAATTGCCCTACAGACTTGCTGTATAGCTCTAATCTGGCTGGCCAATCCATGAGGGGAATATCCTCACTTTCCAGGTAACCGTCGAACATCTGAGCCCTATGAGGATAACAGCAACCCAGGATCAACTGCGCACCTGAAAACATAGGGCTCTAAAATCTCCTCTTTGTACCTCATAGCAGTCAAAGAGCCTTTGTCAAACACATGCGGGCATATAGGGTAATAAACTTCAATCAAACGATCTTCAAATAACGATCAAACAAAAGATCAAATAACGATCTTCATTCTTCATTGTGGACCTTGATCGACCTTGTCCAGGTCTTCTCGATACGTATCCGGGGTCTTGAAATTGTTTCCACAAACATCAGACGGCACTGAGTGTTACATGGAGCTCTGTAGCCACCTGGCTGTTGTGTTTGATTTGGCTCCAGTCTGCCGACAGTTTTCCATCTCATTCCGTCATCAATACGTTCTTGGCTACTCATTTTACCTAATACCTTATAAAATTCACCAATTTCATGTTACAAATACGGTAAATGTCGTGAAGAAGTTTACAGATCATTTAAAACCGCTCGAGCACTTGTATTCTCTCCACAATCACAGCTCCGCAGACACGCACATATACGCTTACGTATTGAATGCTGAATATTTGCGTAATTCTTCAGCGGTATAATTAGTGCCTTTGGTTCAGTAGATTTCGTAAAAATGGATATAATTTGCAAATTCTCTTAGTTTTGCTAACGAGTATATTTAACTCTCAATACGTTTAATCAACAGAAATTTCATGCAGATCCCAACCTTTCGATTTGAGACAAAAACAAATATAATTTTTCTTTGTTTTGTTTCATAACTGTTACTATTTGTGGATGTTTCGATAAATTTAGTTGAAAATTTTGTTTCGTTAAAAAAAAGCATTTCATTCGGGGGGAAGGGGGGAATTCGTCACTCAGCTGTTTCTAGATCCTGCATTCGGCCCCTAGGCAATTTGAGTTTCAAGACCCATGTCTAACACTACTTAATCGATTTGTTTCCTCGTGGTCTTATCTAATATTAAGCTTAAGGTTCTCTTGCAGGTTACGGATTTTCGCCTAAATTAGTAAAACATTATTTTTAAGCTCTTAAGATTCTTAAATCTTCGCTTCTTCATATGTACATAAATCACCAGTTTTAAATTAATTCATATTCAGATAGCCTTAGTAAGAAAGATAATTTTTAGGAAGAACAGTGTATTGTTGTAAGTACGCTTAAATATTTTTATTATTTTAAGTTCGGTTATGTTTAATTGCTTCCATGCATGTTTGTACCCTACACTGTTATACGATTTGGCATATTTTTTCCCTTTTAACTCTTGTAGGCATTTGCATTTACGTGTTTTATGGTCTTATGCTTTATTTTGAGAAAATGAATACGTAACTGTTAACAACTTGTAAAAGCTTCAGTCAAACGAAAGATTTGTTCTTCAAAAGGCGTCATACTTTGTGATAATATGAGTATAAACAAGACAGATTTTGAAAAATATTGTCAAATTTAGCCGCTTTAGGAAGAAGTTCGGATGTGATAGGATCAATGGAAGCGGAAATGTTAAAAAATTCTGAGAATTCCCTTACCTTTGCAAAAAATCTGCAAAAATGCCTAGTCTTAATTAATGAGAATGGATAAAAAATAACTATGGAGTACGTCAGAGCTTTTGGTCCTTGCTCTGTGACACAGGATTTTAAAACCCGACGTTATCAGTTCTCAGTCAGAATTTTTGAGTTCTCTTACCCTTGTTATTTTTGTGTTTTGAAAGTGTATTTATGGTATTTATCTCTGTTAGATAAAAAGAAAGTAATAAGAAAGAGGATATCAATGACTTTAGAAATCCAGAGTCCATAATCTGATTCTGTGATCGCGAAGATCCATAACACAACAGTGTTTACTGAACTCAATCTTTAGGAGACTTAATTAGTTCTTGGCTTGGCATTTGAGCCAGTTGTGGGTACTGGAATGTTAATGTGATCAGAATATTTAAACTTCAGGAACACTATCTCGAAACGGAACCGGGATATTTCAGCAACCTTGAAAAATCCGGCATAACCAGCATCGACTTCAAAGGCGAGAAGATAAGCCCCCAGAATGCAAAACATAACAGATACCAGGCGGCTCCCACTTATATAGTAGATCTTCATAACATCATTTTTCAGCACTATGGCAAATATAAATAAATTCCCAACAGCTTCTATTGATGAAGTAACCTTTCAGCAGTATCTTTAATGATTCTGCTGCTACATTAATATACCGAATGCAGTTATTTTGGAAGCTTCACTACTGAGTACGTCTTCCTTATTAAGCGCCTTTATCAAATGTAATAAATAAACAAGTAAGTAAATAAGAAAATAAAGTTTGTATATTCAAGTTGACCAAGCAAAGACCAATAGCGCACGATAATATACTTGTTTTCTAACTATGTGAAACTGCAGTATAGGTACCTAATTAGTTAGAATTTAAATTTCTTTATAAATCTAGTAATAAGCTGAACGTTAATTACAGGCCAACTGCCATTCCTGTTCCAAGTAGATCGGATAAGTGCTGATCATTCTTCTATTGTTCCTTTCAACCGTGATGGGTTATCCTAGAACAAATCTCAAATGCTCAAAATATTCATTTTCCCGAAAAGTAAGTCCGCAGAACTTCTTTTCTCAAGGAAACGAAACTACTGACTTAGTTCCGTGAAAGTTCAAATGTCTTTGATACAGACTTTTATAAACTGTTTCAAATCTACTAGGAATATATTTGCTTCGACAGGTAGTCGCAGTGGAAGCCTTTTAGAAAGTAACAAGCTTTGGACTTTATCAGAAACTGTGAAGCGAATATAGCTTCCGCCTGCCCTAACGTGTTGCTATTTTAGGGGATACGAATAAGTTTTGATATTAAAAAGCCCACATATTTTTCGCCAACTTGAGTAATCATCTGTAAATATTATTCGAAGATATTATGTTTTGAAACTAACATCTCATAAAGGGAGTAATTCTAATAAGCACAGCCTGAAACATATTTTTCACAAATTTGTTAAACTGATTCTTTGCTAATTAGATTTTAATCTACCCCTTTATCTGGTAATTTCCATTCCAATTCATTATTAAATTTAATGCGGCATTTATTTTATTTTGATAATAACCGAGCTCAGATATCTCACCGTATGAAAAAATTACGGCTGACAAACTTGTAAACGAATTAGGTTAGGCAGTTCCCCCCTGCTTAATTAATGAGAATGAATAATTACACATAATATCGAAACTATCATCTTTAATATTCCATGCTATTCCTAATTTTTCAAATTAAGATATTGTTATCGAATAATTTTTGAGGAATTATACAGTAATTCCACATTAAATTCCCTTCTGTTGGCCTGGCAGTTCCTACTAGTTAGATTCTTAGTTTCCTTAACTATACCGCTTATTTCAAGTTTCAACATTTCCTTAATTGGTTTGTAGTGCCTCTCTGATTTTCTTCACAACCACTAATTACATTATTTATATCAATTAGTTTTTTAGAGTTTTTATATATTCCACTATGGCATTTTAAAGTTGTCACTAGAAGAAACGGATTCTGTGTAACTTTCACTTGTGCTCTAGTTGAGCTCTGGTTATGAAGTCAGACAGAAAGAGAGTTGTCTTGTTTTTCCAATACTGTTTAAAAAAAAAAAAAAAAAAGTTTGTTTGGTACTTCCCGTAAAAACTATTTTTTTCTCTAAACTTGATTAGCAACTCTAAAAGCTCTGATTTGATATTAGGGCAAAATACAGGCAATTCTTTAAGAATGCGACTATTTCAAAATACAGGAAATCCTTTCAGACTACGACTAGAAAAGGCGCTTCACAAATAATGTGTAAACCAGATTTATTCTCCTAAAAGAATGCAGGACTGATGTAACATGCATCCTGATTTGGGATTATACTGAAATACTTTATTTTTCTTTCCCTTCTTTTAAATAACTATGTAATACACCTTTATAAAATTTCAGTAAGGGAAGATTACTCGTAAAATCTATCAATGTATTGTTTAATTGCTTACATCCGATTTTTTTGTATGAAATTATTTTTTACAGATTTATTTCCAGTACAGTTTCCCTTAATTTCACACACTTACAACTATGTTTCTCTCAAACAAGTATTATTCTTTCAACTAAATTACTTTAGTATTTACTAATCCGAATTTTCAGAGTCGCTGGTTTCATTTTCATTAAAATTATCCAGTTGATAAAATATTCGTAACTGGTCTGAAACTGCCGATGATAGGTTGATTGCTTATACTATACGAACAATCAGATCAATATTAATCTTTTCTCTTCAGTTTTCACTGCCCAAAAATTTGGATTTTCTCCTGAAAAATTTCCAGTAAATATCTGATCAAATAAGCGTTTTCAGTGCTTGCTTGATCAATTCTACGGTGCCTTTGTTTTCCATTCAATGCTTCAATTTCCTCGGTTCCCGAGCTATGCATATGATATGTTCCCGAGTTATGTATGTGATGTGTTCCCGAGCTATGTGTGTACACATTAACCGAAGTTACTAAATCATCCCGATACTGAAAGACAGTGACCATACCGGACCTTTTTTGAGTAAGTTGGAGGAGGGCGAAGTTGTCATCGCTGTTGCTTGAGTTTCTATGGGAAACAAAACAAGAATTCCTACAAAGTTCGAAAACCGAAGACTATTTCATACGCTTAAACCTGTCAACAACTTTTTCTTATTGCGACTTATGGTTCTTTGTTATGTAATGAATTGTCTCAAGTTACAGACACCTTATTTTGTTTTCTCTTATATTACACTGAGTAAACACGAAATAATGGGAATTCCTAATGCTTCTATTTCAAATTCAGAAACTCCCATATCGGTGTTATTTTTATTTAATCTTGTCGTAAATATGCTCAGTTGATGGTTTAGGCTGTAAAATATGCATAATCAATCTTTCTTTTCTTTTTGCTGGTACAGCTTGAAGGGCTACACAGTGTGGGCTATAAATTATATTCGATCAATCTTTTCTGACTTATTATAGCTAACAAAACTGCACAGAGTTTTTTCTCATAGTAGTTTATTGACTTGGTGCCATCGAATAAGCATCTCACAGTTGTACTTCGCTGGTCATCCATAACAGACGGGATTATTTTTGCTGATATACGGTCGAAGAATAAGCAATGATGTTTACAATCATTTTATTAGTTTCCTACAGCCACGTTTTACAGCTGAATGTTTGCTATAATTCAAATTTATGCATTCTTGTTTCGCTTATAATTGGAAATACGGATATTTACAGAATGTATATCCCTCACTTTCTGACATTTTCTCACTGTATTCTTCGAAATAAGGCACATAATATATCATCCTAATCGAAGACTTCCTCTCCATTAATCAGCAATCTGAATTTTTGCAATAAAAATATATTTGTTATTTACAATTCTCGAAGGTTTGTTTGTTTCAACATTTGTTTACAACTGTCGACAGCTTAAGATAGGAACCTGTCACTTTCTGTTTTATCCCCAAACTGGAAATTTTTAACCTGTTATTCAAATTCCTCGATGATTTAGATTTCAAAAATAATTTTGTTTCGAGCCTGTGCATCAAGAAAGAACATTAGATTTTCCTTTTCCTTCTAATTACTTTTTCATGAACTTCATATTTCTCCGGTTCTTTTCAAAAACTGATTATTTCTCAATTTATCTTGATGGCTATTGTAAACATATACTAAAGTACGTTACAAAGGAATTTTATTGCAAAAGTCACTTCTTAGCAAGATCGTGATAAATTTTATTAGTTTGATACTATTATCAAATTATGCGAGGCTCTTCTGTCTTGAATGCAAAAACAAAGGCAATGGATGTTTTCCGGTAAATAGCAACTTGTTTAATGAGATCAAAATGTTACTAAATATATTTTCCAATCAAAATGGAGTCGGAAAACTAAGAAATGGAGCTGAAAATTTATAATTCAAAAGCGTAGGTAATTTTGTAATTTTTAAGAATGGTTTTTGAAAGGGAATAATATACAAAAAAAATGGTTTACATTATTCTAATTGATAGTTGTAGGCGCTCAATAATTCAAGAGTGAGGTCAAGCAATTAAAAAAGCTTCCAAAGAATATCGTTATACTAAGATGAGCGAAGTTCTTTTTAACAATGAAATTATGGACGGAAATGTAAAAGGATTAGCCAAAAGACTTGTGTTTTTGATATCGGTTCATCTGCTGAATACTTGTTCTGGAACCGCGTATCGGGAAAAGCAATATGTATTGTTTCAACCATGACGATTTTCAGAAAAATAATGAAACGAAGGAAGCTGAGGAAGATATTGTAACATTTCCAATAATCACCAGTTGTAAAATGCTTGGGTGAATATCGATAAAACAATACTTTCACAATACTCACGAAAGGACCAATGACTTTTTCAAATAGATCAGCAGCCCAACCGGTATAGTGGTTAGCGTCGCTGACTGTTGTACCGAAGGACCCGGGATCGAATCCCGGAGAAGGCATGGATGTTTGTGAATGTATAATGTCGTGCGTCATGGCGGCACTCTAAATATAAGGCGAGGCGAAAGTCCTCTCGTGTGGTTCGGTGGAAGGGGAGAGGATTGAGAAACCTTCGAACCCGTCCCCTCCCCAGGCTACTCTCCATCAAAATTGGTGGCGGAAGTGAGCTAAATCGCACTGTCACTTGTATGGTGTCCAAAGCTGTTGCCAACGACAGGCGTAAAAATTGCGCTCCTTGCCAGGAAGCATTTCGTGACAAGCGCCTGGCCCCAGCCACCACCCCTGTTCTTATTGTTGCCGTTTATGACGTCAGGTTGAAGAGATTTCATTATCTGTTTCGTTTACGTTAGGTGAACTTATACTGCTTTGGTCTTGTTTATGTATAAATGCGAATTTGTGGAGCTGAGGCTCAAGCTTTTGGGGTGCAAAAATGCCGAGGGGGATTCATTTCGTCACTATATGACATCACAAGTCGTGTCCAATAAAAGCTTGGGGTGGTGGCTGGGGCCAGGCGCTTGTCATTTCGCAGACAAGTGAGCACAAGTAACAATAAGAAATAGATCTAGCCACAAGCACTCAAAGAAATTTACTGAAGACGATCAAAATGATGATATGAGGAATTCTTTAGCAATGGTGAGATAAAGGAGGCACGACTTATTTTTACTTATCATTGCTGATTAAAACTCTTCTGAAATTAAATATTTATACTTTTCAAAATATCACTATTATAATTAGAGACTTTTCTTTAATCTTTTAATGTTACAGTTAATATTATCAAAACAGCCTAGATAAGTGTGATCACATTAAAAAGCGTCTAGTGTCATCAAATAACAATAATTAAGAATAAACTTTAGAAATAAAAATTTACATCTATTTGTTCAAGAAATTACATCTAGTAGTTCAAGACTTCTAAACCAGAGCTTGGTTTCTGGTTAAGAAACATTTTTCTCTGGTTGTTCCGGTTAGAATAAATTTTTCTATGGTTGTTCAGGTTAGAAGACATTTCATACATTTTTCTCTTACCTAAAGTATCATTTACTGCTAAATTTTTAATAAGTCATAAAATTAATATTTTATCATATATGAACTTAAGATCTTAAGAACTTAACTTCTTTATTGTAAATTTAAAACTGAGTAATTTTACAGCACTATCGCAATTCGTCTACAAGAGTTAAATCAGCAATCAAACTTACATCATTTATACCTAAATAAGAATTCAAATAATTTGTCTCTTAAAATTTAATTTTCGTAAACTGTCACATTAATTGCCACTAAAACTTTAACTACAACTGTCAAACCTGTCAGCTTCTAATCACGGCAATTTTATTGAAAAATTTCTCATATTTACGTCAGTGGCTGCATTTTATTTAGGTTTCGTTCTTCGATTTTTAGAAATATCTTTGTCTCCGTGGTAGCTGTGAGCTTTTCTCTATGTAAAAATGTTCTGGTGATCATGACTGACATTATGATCCTCTTCAAATTCTTCTACATGAATGCTTCTTTGTTGTTCGTTAATTGTTGATAAAGATTGATTCCTTACTAATAAACATATTGGTTTTAGCTGCTAATCAGTTCTGTTTGTGGTTATTCTCTTTCTGTCCTACGATTTCCAACTGTATAATTCCGAATTAAGTGGATTTTAATAATATGATACTAATAGGTCTGCTTTTGCGTAATTTAGTATGTAAAGCTAAAATATCTTGAGCGTTGTTTCCTTTTATACACGTCGATACTTGATTTGGGCTTAATAAGATAGTTTTGTTGCATGACTGGCTGTTAGAAGCAATAGTGGTTTGTTGGAAATAACATTTTGTAACATTTAGTTTCAGATTATGATTTGCAACATTTAGTTCAGAATGTTATATGAGCCACTGATGACTTTTTAGTCTGGTGACAGTGATAATTTCTAGCAGTAATATTTCATGTAATTTAACAGCATGTAACCTGCAACGCTTGAATCAGTAAATGGTAACTGCGGTAACTTTTTTTTTCGTTGGGATGGCATTAATTCGTTAGGCACCACAGCCTTAGGCCGGATGTCATCTTGACGACGAGAAGTAACAAGAAGTCTGGTGACAGTGTTATCTGAGCAACTCACAACTTTTCAGATCATTTATATAGAAGTGAGGAAGCTTTTGCATGTCACTTTGTACCTTAATGAGAAGATACAGAAATCAAGTCTCCAGAATGGGAAATAAATAATGTTTATTTGGGCAATGGAAAGTACTACTTGCAGAAATTCTTTATCAAAAAGATAAAAAGTGTTAGCATGAATATCAGCACTATACATAACTATATATATATAAAACGAACATTAAACATTTTTACTATACATTTTCGTAGATAAGAAGACGTAAAGTGAAGACAGCAAAGTAGAAAAGAGTAAAATTTGATAAAATATTTACAACCCATCTAACTGCCTTAAAAAGAACATCATTGCACATGTCTGAAATATTGTTGTTTTTAAATAGGTTATGGTAAAGCGCGGGATAATCTACTTGCCTAAGGAATGGATGCATTAATGGAGAACTTCCTAAATGAAAATAGAACTGGATTAGTTTTTATCTATCCATATGTGAGTGCACTCAAACTAGTTACATCAAGTTCGAAACAAATAATGTCATTGCTGAAGAATTTAACTGCTTCGAATGGTTGGAAAATAAAATTTAATTGCAACAAAAATATAAAAAATGTATATTAAAATATATATTTTTTTCGGCAACGACTAAATTAAATCATAAAAATTATGCTTACGATTTGATTAAATTAACTGATAACCGAATATTGTAATGAATTTTCTGATTTTCTTTTGATTCTGAAGACTGCTGTGCAGAATCTCCTATCAGATGCAGATGCAACTGATGATTCAAATACTAAATATATGCTATGAGAAAAAGAGAAAGACAGAAATCAATGCACCCGACTTAAATTGAATTTGACATTATACTATGAAGAATTGAAAATATAGCAAAAGAAGATCAGCACCAGATTTGAAGAAAAGAAATCCCAATTCTTAAAAGTGATTCGTAAACGAATAAAGAATTTAAATTTGTTGCCAGAAGGCTCCGCTTTCAATCAAACCGGCATTTGCTGTGAACGAGACGGTTTCCTCAGTCGATACATAACTTTGTTACGAAAGCAGCTAAACATTTCACAATGAATCTGCCACTTTCTTACTCTCCAAAAGAAGAGCAGTTATATTATATAAATAATAAGATTGGTTTACATAATATAATTATTTCTATAATACGTAGTATATTTTATTACTTTATTTGCATCATTTCATAATTCATTTTTAGTGAAAAACACATTGCTTATCATTTTAAATATTTATAACGTTTTGTAATATGTAAAATACTGGCATATATAAGTAGCACTCAAAACTTTATGCTGATTTATATAACAATAAAATGGCCTTTACTCCTCTCGTGTATGGGTGAAAATTCCAAATATTTGCGCTTGTTTTCTCTTTCTGTTTTAATTAAACGTTACAAATATTTACTTACTGTGCCAGAAATATTAATAAAAACAAAGATTTATTTTAGAGAGATAATACAGTGAAACACATATAGTCCTTTATTAGCCCAAATGAGCATTAGCCCAGAAGGCATTTTGCGAATTTTGCGAAATTTTGCATTTTTCCGAAACGGCATTTTGCGTCGAATCTATAAACGGCTGCATCATTTTTCAAATTGTTGCCACCAAATATTATCTCCCTGTATCATATTTAAAGAAACTAAATAATGAATAATCTACATGAATGTATGTATATGAAAAAATAACGGTACCTAGAGTCATCAAATTTTGAATAACATATTCCTCCACTCAATCATGGGCACTTGAAGCCCAAATTTGGAACTAGTTTTATATTCTATTTAATATTTTGTGAAACTTTATCAAAGTTTTGATTAAAAAACTCAACAATTTCAAAGCGAACTGGCAATACTGTAAGGTATAAAGCATTTTCATCTCCAGCGCACGAGATTGTCTATGGAAATTCTAACGATATGCTGTTTTTAAATATTTTTACCCCAATGTGGTGTTAGTCCAAAATACTCTCGAAATGTGTATGTGTCTGTAAATGAAAAACAGCCAGTCTGGGAGTAATACAAAAAAATCTGAAAGCTCTCATTTCAGAATTACAAATTACTTTGTCTGGTAACATTACGATGAAAGTGAAAACTTTATCTAGACATTTCCGTTTTCGGACGAAAAATCCAAATTAAAAAAGTCTCATTCCTCCCCTCTCACTCCCCCTCCCATATAATGAGCGCCGTGTTTACTGGCTAGCAGATCTCCTTACCACTAAGAGAGGGCATCATTTAAATTGGTGAAAGTGTGTCTCTGATTAAATCGAGGCCCACCAGGGGCCGAGCGGTAAAGACGCTGAACACTGGTAGTTCGGTCCGAGGTTCGAATCCCGCGAACGGGCTGGCTGCATGGGCGTTTTTGTGGTTTTCCCCATGCGTAACGTGTATACGAGCCAGTTTCCCTTAGAAAGTCCTCCACGAAGGCATCCCTCCCCTTAGGCAGATAGCCCTCGTGTGCTTTGTCATACTTGAATAACCTAACCTAACCCTCTGATTAAATCGCAAGTTCACAAAAAGTATGTTACAAAGTGCATTAGTGGCAGCCTAAAACTAGCTTGAATTCAGTCGAAATTTTTCATACATGATGATTAAAAGGGGTAACGTCAGAAAATTGCATTATGGTATACCAAAAAGAATGTGCATGCTGTTTATTCATTCGTTTTTCCAGTTTACCCTAAGAGTGTATAATTAATAATTGCACTAATTGGATTGAAGCCATTTCTGATAACATATATTAAGTATTTTCAGCAGTTAAAGGTAGGGTTATGTGTCTTAACAGTTAATTAATATCAATGTTAATTAACCAACTATCTTCTTATTTTGCCGTCATTTCTATCCGTCGCCATCAAGATGAAAATTAGTTAATATGTAAAAGAATAAAGTTTGTGACATTAGTAGAAAGCTTTTGGCATTGAGTACTAATCGTTCTATTACTATTTTTGCCAAGCTTCTAAAGATCCTTGAATCGGCTTGTCTTTGTTGGTCATGTTTGCTCGCCTGAGTCGAAGCCTGATCCAAACCCCAAACCTTATAGGCAAACTTTGTTTTAGGAATATCAGATTTTTAATTAAGCTATAATTTCACGCTTGTATTCCGCTCATTCCCTTAACAGCTCGGTCTTCTGTTATTACACAAGCTGTGTAAATTGTTAGGCTGAAGATCTAACAAAAAGGTTTGTAAAGATCTGGGAAGATTAAACTTTCTCCCAAGTTGACGTTAACTTTACTGGAAGACGAAGACGGGACGTTAATAGCTTGTCTGTCTACATGGAGCCAGAGATTAAGATTTGAAGGAGTTAAGTTTCGTGCATAGAAATAATAACTGCAAAAGCATAAAAAGCGAAAGCATAAGCTGCAATGCATTTAATTTTATGTGTAATATTATGTGTAATATTATATTTAATGTATATGTGTTTTTTAAAACTGTAAGAGATTTATTTCCAAGGTGGTTTTAGACCTTGTTGTCAAACGACTGCATTCCTGTACCCGGCCTGTTGGCCCCCGCCTAAAAACATTGCGGCAAAAATATTAAAGACGAAAACGTCGCGAAGAAAATAACGCAAGGGAAAACATCCTCATACAAAATTTCGCAAGAAAAGAGAAAGCAAGAGGAAACGCAGTAGTTATAAAACGCTGCGATTTAAAATATCGTGGTAGAAAGAAAACAGAGGTGCAAAACTTCAATTTCAAAACATCGCCGTACAAAATATCGAGGTAAAATAAAAGCACCTATCGCATGACGATAACATCAGAGGCATGCATTTTTGATGATATATATTTTAAGTGAAATTTTGCATAATGATATATACGCACAAGAAAAGCAAGTAATATTTTACCTCTATATTTCTTTTCTTTCCTTTTTTACGTTAGCTAATAAAATTTTACCAAAAAAGTCAAGAAGGAAATTTAAGCATTCAAAATTTGGACATCAGTCAACATTAATGCTGCGTGCAGCAGTTCATAAGATTTTAAACTTATGTTACTAACTACTAAAAGTTATTATTTAAGTAACCTTTTTTGTAAAGACGTATCAGTAGATTTTCATGAGAAAATATAGTATGAGAAAGATTAGAAAAGGAAAATACATAAGTTTAAAATTCTATTACCTGCTATGTGTGGCATAAATTTTGACTGATTTCCTGATTTTATGCTTAAATTTGAATGCTTAAATTTCCTTACTTTTTCAATAAAAATTTATAAATTAAAACGAATATATAAAATATAGAAGTAAACATATTACTCACTTCCTTTTGGGCTCAGAAATCACTACGCGAAAATTCACTTATAATATTTTTTTGTCAGAAAACTGATGTCGTCAATATTATCATGCGATAATTTGTAGGTACTTTATTTTTGCTATTATATTTTGTACGACGATGTTTTAAAATTGCGAAGTTTTGCTCTGCTTTATTTCCTGTCACGAAACCTTAGAATTGCGATTATTTTGCTTGCTTTCTTTTCTCCCACCGTGTTTCCTCGCGGTTTTTTTTTTTGGTTTTTTTTTTTTTTTGTGACGTTTTGTACTTCATGTTTTCACCTGTAATCCGCCTCTTAGGTCAAGACAAATACCATTTAAAAAAAAAAACCTTATGTATTTCTGTGCTAACTGCGCTATTACGTTCGTGTTAAAATATTCAATGAATTTGAAATGTATAATGCATTTTAAAATGCTTGCAGACTTTTTTTAAATGCATCTAGGATAATTTTGCTTGCAGAACGTCCTACATTCATTATATAAAACCTCAGGAAGCGAAAATGCGCTAAAAGTTAAGTAAAATAATCTCAAAAGTAGTATTAAGCAAATTAAGTTGAATAATCATTATAAAAATCAAAAATAAAAATCTTCTGTTATTACTTTGTTATTCAGTTATAAAAACGTTCAGTGTTCGTGAGGATACCTTCATTTCTTTCGTAAAAGAGGGCGTAAGTCGTGTTTTGCAGTAATTGTGCTTCAGTATAGCACATTCAAATCAAAACTTATTTTGACTTTCGAAACAAAAGGGATTGCTTCATAAATAACTGGGTATCGTAATATTTATCTAGATCTAGTTTCTTTAGTCAAGGCTCTCGTATTTAAACATTCAAGGACCCGTGGTTATTATCATAAAACATATATGTACTTAAATTATCCTTAAAAAATTCCTCCATCCATCTCTTTTCTTGATGATATGTTTCATCTAATTGAGAAACTTTTATTTCGTGTTTAACTGTTTGCCTTGCAGCTATATTCTCAGCTCGGCTCGTAATGTTATTAACCTAAATAAGGCCTCCAACTGCGACACATGTGTTTGATTACAAAATTGGCCTCTAAGACTTATGTTTACATATTTACCTAGATTATGTTTTTTTTTCTGTAATTGATGATCATCGGTGTGATTAGAGTGCATTTATTTTCAGGGTACTTTCCCTAATCCTTTTAGCTGAAGTAAATGGAAAACGCAGAGTAAACGCTGGGGGCAGAAAATGGTATTATGACAGAATTATTTATGTGTGTTGTACAGATGATAATACGTTAGACCTTCTAATGTTGATCACTTAAACAGACCTAGGAATAATGTTTGTTTATTTTATTTATTTATTGCCAAAAATAGTCTGAAATCCTTTTAATAGAAATAACTTTGATTAAAAATCAATTGATCAAGTCTTTACGGTGCTTCATAATTAGTAATGAAAGTTCCTCTTAAATTAAATAAGTGCATACACAAAACAAATGTATAATCGATGATTTAAGTTAACAATGGTTGCTGAGAAGTTCTTTGTCTCTCTGCGAGCATATACATTAAATAATTAATATTTGTAGCTTAAAAAGTTATCGCTAACTAGCAGTAATCTTAAGATAAAACGCGAATGAATGTATTCTGGATGACAAATAAATATATAATGTAAACAAGGTAAAAAATGTAGAATCTGAGACCACTTTAGATAAATCTTATATTTTTATTTATTTATTTATTTGTTATTTTTAAGAATAATTATATTGTTTGTGCTAAATCTAACTAAATCCTGCTGCATAGAAATTAGATCAAGATTTATCAGTTTAGTTTCTGTCATAGTTGATCTTAAATAAACTTTATTTGTTTCAATCTCAAGAATATATCATGTTAAAGTTATTAGAAATGACAGAAGCATTCAAAGCAAATGAATAATTTACGCGAGAAACAAAATGCAAGCTCAAGTACAGAGCCAAGCTCTTTTGACATTTCTCTATTAGCTATACATCTCTCATAGTTTCTATTGGTAAATATTTTTCCTTGATGATCTTCATGATGAGGTGAAGCATGTTAGAAATAATATCGCCTTATTTCAATATCTTTATATCATATGTTATACATAAATTATTATACAAAACAACGTGATTAATAAAATGGAGATTACTAGCGATTTTTCAGTACTCACTCATAAAGAAGATGAACCATCATGATTACCATTCACACATCAACTGAAGTATAATTTATACAAACTATTTAAACGTGAGATTAAAATTTGATGAAAATAAGTATATAACTGTATTAGTTAAAGTTATGTAAAATTTAAGAAGCAAAGAAATGAATTGGTAGATATATTTTTAAAACAAAATTGTAAAATTAACATACTCGAAGATATGACATATTCTGACAAAAATTGTCTGTAATTAGCAACAACTAAGTAACGTCTGAATATAAGTAATTCCTGAATAACCAAAATTTTGACTTGTGCAATATTTCGATTATCATAGCGTCATTACATTATTTCGATGCAGGAGGCCTGAAAAATTCGCAATCCTCTCGCCGGGACTCGAACCCTGGTCCTCTCGAATACGCGTCGAGTTATGCTTCTAATTACACCGCGAAGACATGCTGAAAGAAAGTAGAAAATATATATTCGTGAAAGGAAAAGCATTTAAAATAAAATAATTTATTTACTAATATATCATAAACACCATTATTTAGCATATTGCATATATAGCTGATAATAATAAAAAGACATTAATACTGTACTTGCACTCTGGGAACAATTTTAGTTCTTTAGCCGATACATACACTCTTAAATAGTTCTTGCAAGAAGGCTTACAGATATTTCCTCATATCGATATATTATAGCTGTCTATTAGAACTTATTAGTAAAATTATTTTATTGAAAAAATGTACATTAAATGAAAATAAACAAAAATAATTAACTCTAGATAAAAATTTCATAAGAGCTCTCTTAATTTTTTTAATGATACAGAGAACCCTTACGCAGCGATCATCCCCCACAGACTACCACTTCGAAATGTAACCAGGGTTTCTGAGAACATAAATAAACATTCGTACTGATAATTTTGAAAATCAATTGTATATATATTCTTCCTCTGAAGAAATGATACCTGGACACAAATGAAAGGCTATAATGAGAATCATTTTATTTAATCATTTTTTTATCATTTTATTTTATTTATTTTCTTCAAAAATAAATGGACAGCATTTTAAAATATTGTTTAATTTTTGTCCTTGCATGAAATTTTTATGCAATATTTCTTTTGTAAAAAAAAGAAACATTAATTACTGCGGAGAAAAAATATGTCCACAAAAATACAAAGTTCATTTCATCATCACAAGCGTTCGGTATCGAACAGATTTATCACTAGCTTTCTTTAGAATTAATTCCATCTCTCTGGTTGCCCAGAGCATCATCGCCAAAATATACAATGATGTTGTGAATTACTTTTTCAGCATTACCATTTTTTTCCCAGTAACCTTTTCGATTTTGCGAACATGCTCAAAATGGAAAATTAAATGACTTTCATACGAATCAAGCAGTTGTTTAAGAACGAAAAGAATGTAATAATTCAGTTCAATGCCGCAAAAGATTTGGATTCAAAATTTAATATTTTAGGGATATTTATAAGCAAATCTGACGGAGGCCTTAAAACTGAAGCATATAAATTGTTTGCCGAATATCAAAAAGATATTCACCAAATCATAAAGAAATTTTGTATCTTAAGGCTATATATTCGGATAACATGTAGAGTCTATTAGGTTTCTTGAAGCAGGAAATGAGAAAAACGAGCATTGCCTTCGAGTTGTAGACCTCCTAACTACTTCCAATTACATCACGAAGACACGCGTTAATGAGACAGAAAACACCTTACATTCTCTCCTACTTAAAAGATTATTATGAGAATCTTGAGGAACAAGCGACGTCTTCACCAGGATTCGAACTCCTGACCTCCCGACTGCCAGTCGGCCGGGATTTGACGGCACGCAGCAAAGGAGAAAATCACTGACTACTTATATTATACTACTTATATTTTGTACTTTTCCTGCAATAGTGACTTCAGCAGTATTCATTCAGCAGTATATCAAGAATTACAAATTGTGTACACTCAATCATGATTTTAAGAAATTTTGACAGAAAATTGGCACTAATAATGCGCTAGCTATATAATGAATTTCTTTTCTGAAATTATAAATTTATTTCCTAGTCTTAAAGCTCATAAAGTTTTTGTGGAATAGTTGTTACTAAGAAACATATTTTTTTTGACAAAGTATATGCTATATATAAAGTGGCCATAAAAAAACTTCCCCTGTGCGCTCGAGATTGTGATGATTTAAAACAATAGAGCTTTTACGATTACTTTTACAGTGAAAAAAATTCGAAATTTTCGTGAGGCAAAACCCGCTCTTTTCCTGCGCATATTGATGAACGTATTAAAAAACCATAAACGTCGTTGGAATGCATTTGCAAAGAAGAGCGTTGTAAAGGACCAATGACTACACAAAGGGGAAGTGCATTGGCCACCTTTGTACACTTCTTCAGAGGTTACTTCTACAGGAATACGTTCTACATAACGTGTGCACGGTGTGCAACAATGTTGCAAATACTTAATTCCAGAATTGCAGTAGCGAAATGTTGTTAATGACATTCTAGGGATGCAAGATGGTGGTTCTTCACACACCGCCACGTATGAGCGGCAAGTGCTGCAGCAGCACTTTGGAGATAGAGTCATGCCCGTAACTTTGCAGTTTCGTGACCCCCCGAGATTCCCGACATCACTCCGATGGATTTCTGGTTCGAGGGTTATCTGAAATCTAAGCTATACACATCAAATCCACGGGATTCGTCAGAATGGAAAGATGCCATAAAACATGAAGTTATACCGATTTCTCCTGCAATGTTACGTTCGACATTATTTTTAACGATCTCTCGCTTGCAATACGTTATCGTCTGCGAAGGTGGGCACGTTGAAAACTTGTAAGTCCAATATAAGTTCCCCCCTTTCCTCTCTTGTGTTGCCATTTGTCCTTTACAATGCTTTTCTTTGAAAACGTTATAAGCCGATAATTTTTATCATACATGTATCGTTCGAACGCCATTTATGGTTTTTCAATGTGCTGGTTAATTTGCGCAGGAAAAAAGTGGTCGAAAATCTCGGAATTGTTTCACTGTAATCGTAACCTTGAGAGCTGTCTTGTTTAAATCATCATAATCTCGAGCGAATACCTTCAAATAACAATATCCGAAATTTCATTTCGATTGGTTGAGCAGATAAGCCACTAGGGATTCATGTAAAGTTTTTATAACCACCCTAGCCCTTTTTAATGGGGTATGTTTTGTGATCATTTACATTTGTTTATGAAAACTGATTTGAAGTAAGGACCCGCATTTGTAGATATTTCACTTTAGAAAATGAAGTATCTTCTAATCCTTTCTTTCTAAAATTTTATTGTTTGCCCTTTAACTGAGAGAGGAGGGGGGTGAGAATTTGTTTTTATAGTGAAATATACTTAGTTGTAAGGCTATTGGCCATCAATTTTATTTTTTCTATTACTTTTCAAAATCGCACTTATTTAATTGTGCGCACATTTTATCTTGCTTTGTAATAAGGTAATTACTTACCAAGGTGATTTTCTTATTTCCTTATACCATAAGTAAAATCTCACACTATAATCACTACCTAGGCTCACAGATTCTCTTTACTTCATTGCGTGCAATTTGTTTATATATAGTCATAGAGTATAATGCTTATAATATACTTTTCGTTGCTTCTTTGCTAAAGTCGCCACGACATTTAATTACTAAAACTGTCAAATTTAATCTCCCAATATGTAATACACAAATTTCAAATGTCGCCAAAGGCTCACGCGGTGGTTGCTTTAGAAGAGAAGTACCGTATTTCGTTTATCATACAGTGGCTGTGGCATAACATTTCCAAAAAAATGCACTTTATTAAAAAACAATAACCAACCAAAATTTTCGCATTCACATACAGATGTTTGGCGAGCTTTAAGGATAAGAAAAACGAAATGAATAACTCCGGAAGCTCATATAGATTAAAATACGTGTTAAAGGCTTTGCTAAACTGAATGAAGATCATTTCATTCAGTTTAGCAAAGCCTTTAACGATACAGGATGCTTTTTCCTCCGGAATAAACCTTTTCTAAGCAGAATATATTTTAAAATTACAATTACAGGTTTTCAGCAAAGCTGTCCTGCACATAATGGATCCCTTCAGAATGGTCATTAAACATTTCTATAGCTTTCAAAATAGAGCTTCACCCCCTGGAGACACTTCAAAATATTTTGGAATTTTCGCAAAATTTTTGCACAGCTAAGAGATAAAGGGACATGTTTCTGACTCTATTATATCTGCAATGCTATGAGAATGAACAATGGTACAAAGAGAGAAGATTTACCCGTGAAAATGCGGCAAATAAAGATGTTATAAAATTCCGTCAGTATACAAAGGCTTCTTGTTGACAGCTGCTTTGTTAGCCCTCTAGTGATCAGTCATAACTTTATTGTTGTGCTTTTTAATGTCTACCTCTCATTTTCGTTTGACATATCTTCTGTGTTTTTGTTACTGATAAAATCTTAATGAAATGCTGTAGAAACTGTTAAACTGTCGTCATGTTCTTGCTATTACATTCTGGCTTTGGTATTTGGTACGATTGTGATTCGTTGCTTATTTAGCCTTCAGCAGAGAAGAAATTTATTTGCAATTCATATCATTTGAATGAGTAAAGGAGAACAGATTACTTACATTCTAGAGTCAAACGCACTAAAATTTCTGATTGAGATTTAACCATAGTTAAATCTCACTCAGAAAGATTCTGATTTAAATCTCAATCAAAATGTGCGATTTAACCACGTGAGATTAACAGTAGTTAAACCTCTCGTGGATATCTTTAACACCTACTGAGATTTAACTAAACAATATAGATTTTACTAGTATTAAAAAATCAGATGAGAAGAACATTGTCAAAAAATTTTTAAACGTCAATTATTTCTTTGATTAAATGTTTATAAAGAAACTGATTCTTCTGCAATTAAGCAAAGCCACAACCTTATATTCGGCATAGATTTAGCCAAGACTATCTATTTCCAGGGCAAATAGGTCCTTATTCATCACGAGCCTGGCAGAATTTCTTTGCTTCTGATGAAGAGGAATCCATAACTGTTCAATCTGGAAATCAATAGGGTTTTGGGCAAAATCTATGGATTTCCTGAATTTTTACAATGTTGTGCCAATTCTGTCAAAGCAGCAAACTCGTGTTGCTTTGATAGAAATGTCTTTTTCCTGATGAAGAGGAACTTGAACCTGTTCGTCGTAAGAATCGATAGGGTCTTGATTAAAATCTATACCAAACAGAAAACTGATGCTTTGCTAACTGTATGTTTTACTTTGGCATCCTTATCTTCTCTCTTACATTGATTCTCATTTATGTAGAGAAAAGTGAAATAAAGATTAGACAGTCAATTCGTTCTGTAGCCAGGAAGCTGAATTTAAAAATGCAACTCCTTAGTATTATATTTCTACAGCTAGTGACTTTTACATTTGCTGTAAGATTATTATTCATTTTGTAGCAGCATTTAGATTTCTGTATCTATATTTCAAGACACACAATGGATTGGTTGCATGGGCGTTTTCTTTTTTCCCTCATGTGTAACGTAGACACCAGCCAGTTTCCTTAGGAAGTCCTCCTCGAAAGCATTCCAACCCTTAGGCAGAGAGCCTTGGATGTTTTGCCATAGTCAAATAAACAAAACAAAACTAAAGCTCACAAAATTTTCACCTTTTTTTTCAAAAAATTCATTATTGTCCTTTTTTTAATTCTTATCGATACATACACACTGCTCGACATTGAAAATGCAACACCAAGAAGGAGTGGACAGAAAGTGATGAAATTTGGAAAAAAGACAGAGACTGCAAGTCAGCAACAAGTGCCGAGAACGGCGTCGGCTCAGTAGGATGTAGGACCACCACGGACAGCGATGCACGAAGAAACACGTCTAGGCATAGAGTCAATAAGAGTGCGGATGGTGTCCTGAGGGATGGCTCTCCATTCCCTTTCAACCATTTGCCACAGTTCGTCTTCTGAACGAGGCAGGGGCAGAGTCTGCAAACGGCGTCCAATCACATCCCACACATGTTCGAATGGCGACAGGTCAGGAGAGTAAGGCGGCCAGGGAAGCATTTGTATACCTTGCAGAGCAAGTTGGCAGATGCGAGCACTATGTGGTCTGGCGTTATCTTGCTGAAAAATTGCATTAGGCAGTCCCTGAAGGTAGGGGATTGCCACTGGCCGCAGTACATTATCCAAGAATCGTTGGGCCGTCATAGTGCCCTGAATACGAACTAGAGGTGACCTGGAATCGTAGGCAGTAGCGCCCCAAACCATTATGCCACGTTGTCGCGCGGTGGGGCGTTGAACAGTCACTGTCGGCTTAGATCTGTCTCCACGTCGACGCCACACACGTATGCGGCGACTATCACTGGATAAACAGAGGCGTGACTCCTCTGAGAACACGACGTTTCGCCATTCTGTCATCCACATCGCTCCAGTCCGGCACCATTCTAAACGTTGGCGTCTATGCTGTAGGGTCAATAGCAGTCTTCTTAACGGACGCCGTGAGTGCAGGTCACGTTCAACCATAGACGGGAAATGATTCTCATCGACACGGGAACATCCAGGGTATCTTGCACATGCTGCAGAATCGCGGTACAAGTGACTTGCGGGACCGCCAAAGCTTGTCGGCGGATGCGTCGATCCACGCGTGCTGACGTCACTCTGGCTGCACCTGCACCCCTCCTTCTTCCTACATTCCCTTGTTCCAACCATGTTCGCCATAGCCGATGCACCGTGCTCGCATCCATGTGGGTATCAGCTGCGATTTGACGTAAGGACCAATCCGCCTTTCTCAGTCCGACCACTATACCCCTTGTAAAATCGTCTATCTGCTGGAAGTGCCTTCGTTGACGGCGGCCTGGCATTATTACACGTATTATTCTCCTATTACACGTATCCTCCGGGACAAAAACCAACTTCCTTCGATAATTCGTCCGGCAGAAATAACGACACGAATTTTGCCCATTCTGCATGTTCCTTCCCTTATATCTTACTTCACATGCGTCGGAGAACTGCGCATTTCACATCATTCGCATAACTCAGTGACGTGCCTCTACTCTAAAATTTGCATAAATTTCTGACCACTCCTTCTCGGGGTTGCATTTTCAATGTCGAGCAGTGTATATATATATATATATATATATGGGCATAAAACGATGAACAAATTAGCTAACGAAAGACATTTTAATTAGACAAACGATTATTACATATATTTAACATTTACGAGAATTAAAAAGTGATTCGTCAAAGTTTTTAACAGAAGCAGCGTCTCTGCTAACACGTCCATTCGTCTATCATGTCCAAAGAGAAAAAAAGGTAATTCCCCTCATTTTCGCTTGGCGCCTACGCAGCTCGTAGTAGTAGAGAAAATGACGTCACAGCATCTGGATTTCATCACGGCTCCAAATGATCGGCACTACATTCTCGGCCATCCTAGGGTGGACTGGCCCTCCAGGACACTGCAAAATACAACAAAACAAAAAAAAAGCAACAAGCAAGGATATACAATAACAGAAATAAGT
>KK121705.1:0-18205 GCA_000611955.2 Stegodyphus mimosarum | reverse complement strand
CGCTTGACGCCTACGCAGCTCGTAGTAGTAGAGAAAATGACGTCACAGCATCTGGATTTCATCACGGCTCCAAATGATCGGCACTACATATATATATATATATATATATATATATTATGCAAAATAAATTAATATAAATAACACGTTTAAAATTCCTTCCATATTCAATTCAAAATAAACCATATGCGAAAACCAAATTGCCATATATTGAAAAAATGCAAGAAAGGGGGGGCGCAACGAAAGACGTAACTAAACCATCCCGTTTTTGAACCCATAAAGACACACAATTTAAAGCTTAAAATAACCTCATTAAAACAATTAAAGTACCCTGTATCTCTACCAGTCCAACCTCTACAGGTCGAAGCAAGTATTGTAAAACTTGTAAAATCAGAAACATAAACAAATTCTGAAAAAATAAAAAAATTAAATCTCAAAGGTTTCATATTTTGAATTACGTCCCAAAAGGCGTTTTTTTAACATTTTGTGTGTTACCTTTATTTATTAAATATCATGTTCTTCGCACTTAAACCATAAAATTCAGTTCAACAGCAATATCGCAAAATAATTTTAAAATGATTCTACCTTTAGAATTTCCGATACATAGTTCCGCACGCTGGAGATAAAAAGACTTTTCTTTTTCCCGTAGAGTGTTGCTATTGTTCGCTTTTAAATCGTTTGCGTTTGTTCATCAAAAATTCGTTAAAAGTTTTACAAAATATGAAATAGATAATAAAACAAATTCCAAATTCGGGCTTCCAGATGCGCATATTCGGGTGGAAACGTAAGTTATTCAAATTTGGATGGCTCTAGGTACCGTTGTTTTATCACATGTGGAGAAATATGTATACGCTTATGCAGATTCTTCATTATTTAATTTCTTTAAATATAATACAGAGCTGCAATACTTGGTGGCAACAGTTTAAAAAGTGATTCAGATATTAATGTTTCCAACGCAAAATCGCAAAATGAAAACAATAGTCCTTCAGGAACAAAGCCCCTTTGGACTAAAAATATTAGTTTGAGTGGACCGAAAGCAAAAAACACAGCATACAACACACATGAAATCCAGTACATGAAAAATAAAAATATATGTAAATTTTGAAACCATACATGCCAGGTTAAAATTTTTTTTTAAATTATAATATCGTAATGACAAACAAGCAAGTAAGCTAAAATATCTAATACTAATAATTTTCAAATTAAATGGACTGATTCCAACTGCAAGTTAAGTAGAAGCATTCCAATTATATGAAAAAAATAATTTTTATTTATTTAATTACGTGCTTCAGCATTAGGCACTACGCGGAAAGAGAGGAATGAACCGTGGAGGTCTTTTTATGGGAAACCAGTCTGTAACCACCTTGCACATGGGAAAACCACGAAAACACCCTGTCTGTTCGTTGGGACTCGAACCCTGGTTAGAAATACCAGTATTCAGCTTTTTTTACCGTTTCGCCGCTGGTGGGTCTATGAAAAAATAAGAAATGAAAACTTGATCTAAAACTAAAGATAAAAAATAAAAGGAGGTGTCGTTCTTAAAACCTGTAATATTAGAGGAAACACCATATTTCACATGGAAAATGAAACACTATATTTCACATGTAGCAAAGCCTAAAATGCGCTGAGTAATGAATGCAGATAAACTATTTTTAAACTAATTAATATTAATAAAAATATTTAGAGAAAATTTCTATTGTAATATTAAATATGGTGTAGTAAAAATGAATAATTTGTAAAAGGAATGAACATCGAATTACCTGGATTATTCCTAGTAAAATTACCTAGTAAAATTTATTTCAAGTGATGTATTAATTCGCTTCAGTTCGTTGAATGTAATAAGTTGTAGTGTTTAATACCAAAATAATTTCTTTTTTTTTAAATTCAGCGATCAAGAAAGATGTATTGCTCTGTGAAAAAATATTTTCGAAAAAGTTAAAACAAAAAACTACGAAGGATAAATAATTAAATTTGAAGATGTTAAATAATTGAGATGAAGTTAGCAGAAGGTTTAGTAAACTGTGAGAACGTTGTGAGTAATCTTCACTAAACATTTTCCCAACTTCGTCACAATAACATAATATATTTAAAGCTGATATGCAATGCATATATTCTTCAGTTAATTTAGACACGTTCTAAAATAATGTTTTCTTAGTTTTAGCAAACTGGCTTAAATTCCGTTTCCTTTTCATTCTAATTAAAATTTTATTTCTTCTTCTTGCCTGTTATTTCTCTAGCTCAATTTAGATACACAGAAGCTTTGCTATACTTGAATGTTATTTGTCTGATTTCAACAAGATTTGAATCAAATGTTTTCATTACTTAAAATAATATAGTCCTCTTTATTTCACTGACAAATTGCAAAGTATTATTGGAGTTAAATAATAAGTAAAATAAACAAAAGTTTTGAAGAGAGGATCATATATATTTTCATTTGTATATATTCCGACGAAATGAGTGATAAATTACGACGTAGATTAGTTCTAGCCTCCGAGTATAAAACAAATTTTACTTCAAAGCTAAACTTATTTCACACAGGATAAGAATGCATTTTCACTTACTAAAGATATTTCTTAATTTATGTCTATTTTAAACGCTGCAATGGGGGACTTACATTTGATTTGAGCTGTTTTTTGAGTATGTGAGTTAAAGATGTATTAACCGTTTCAGTATTTAAGTTGACTATGTTATAACCGTAATTTCAGTAAAGTTTATGTCACTTATTTCTTTCACGTCTTCCGAAAGGTCACTCATTTCGGCAACAAAAATTAAACTAAATAGAATTTATTCAAGATCATCAACAAGTAATGCTCAGAGGTTACTCAATTTACTCTAAAAATTGTAGCAAGACATCTTCTGAATGACAGAACGGCTAGTTGGTTGGATAGCTGAGCGCTGAAAAATATACAAGGATTGTTTGCCGAAGAAAAAACAATCTTCATACAGAACTTTCTGAAGGAAATAACTCGTTTTCACATTACAAATCCATACAACATTTCGGGATTTGAATACGAGTCGAACTACTAATGTTGAGTTTTCTTAGCCCCTCGGACAGTGATAGGTACAAAATGAACTTGACATGTTAATAACATATATCACAAAAGTTCTAAATTCTGTCTGAATTGATGTCAAACTAAACGCTCCACTCTCACTAAAAATTCCAGCTACTGCAAGTTGCTTTCAGTGTGAGGCTGTTATGTACGTTACGTAGGAGAAAAGAAACTTTTCTCAAGTTTGGCACGCTGTATTAATTTGTTTCATCTCTTAGTCAGTTACGGCGGAACATACGATAATTATCTGTCTAAGGGAAGAGATAGGGCGTTTTAAGAGAAACTGTCTCGTATTCATGTTACACGTGGAAAAAACTACTAAAAGGTCCGAGTAGCCATCTCGCTCCCAAGACTACAAGCCATGTAGTCTTGGGAGCGAGATATCTTGGGACTACAAGCCATGTAGTCTTGGGGTCTATCACTATTTAGCAGTCTCCCAATCTGCCACTGGCAGATTTAGGTCCTGTATTAGAAAAAAATGTGCTTCTTGTCTTCTAATTTAGATTTTACCAAACAAACAACACACGAAACAAACGTTCTTAGGCACCACCAGCGGACAAGTTCTAAAATCGTTGAATATTGGTAGTTCGACACAAGAATGTTATGGAATTGGCTACAATAACTTAAATAGGAGCAAATCTGCCTTAGGAACTTCTCTACGAAGGTATGCTTTTTCTTAGTTTATAAGGTATTTCTCCCGCCTTCTTCGCATGCCTTCGTGGTGTAGCGGTCAGCAGGCTCGGCGCGTATTCGAGAGGTCCGTGGTTCGAGTCCCGGCAAAGGCGTTGCTTATTTTTCATGTCTCCTGCTTCGAAATAACCTAATGCCTCTACAAGTTAGATAGCCCTCGAGTACTGCCTCGTAATCTGAATATCCAGAGTCTTCAAACTTATCGAAACACATTATTTTCTAACTTTAAACCTGACAAAACATATGTTTTATAGGTTTAAAATTAAAAATACTTCTGGTTTTAAAACTCATAAAGCATATGTTTACATTTTCTGAAACTCTTGAAATTTTATATTGGTCCTTAAAATGAGTAGCTTAAGGTTAGTGAATAAAAGGGAAAAGCATTTAGTTTTTGACGGCGTATTTCTAATTTAAATTTAAGAAAAGACAAAATGAAATTACATTTGATGTTCTAAACGCTACATATCTGCCGTATACCTGGATTAAGTTTTTTCTCGATTTCGTACATGCGCAGTGTACACGAACGTAGATTAAAATATATTGCTGCATAAATCTGAAAAATTAAAGCCTCGAACTGCTGCATATTTGAGTACGTTATGCAGATCTATTAGAATTAATTCCTTTGATGACCTTTCCAATTTTTCCCAAGAGTATTCGTCGTCACGTTTTAAAAAATTAAAGTTGTATATGATAACTATTTAACCAGGCTAAGAGCAATACGATTTTTGATTATTAAAATGGAAAATTTCCTAATTTAGATTAGAGATCAATAGTAAATAAAATCTTCCATTATATATTTTTTTCTTCGATCTTCGTAAATTCAGGTATTAGGAAGAAAATTATAAAGTTAGGGCATTCAAAGGAGCATTAACAGTAATTCAGTTCGAAAAATAGTTTCATGATTATTTTAATCTGTAAAAGTTTTATTACCCTACGTTAAAAGAAAGGATAATTAATTTTTAATTTTAAGTATTTCTGCAAATAAGAAAAATAAAATGCTAAATTACTGTGTTCCCTAACTTATCACAGGCGTCCTCAAATAAGAATAACTTGGGCATATTTCCCCCTACTGGAATCGAATAAAAATGTGTTTCTGAATTCATGCACATATAATATGGATATTTTGTATTTATGAAATATTATACGCTATAACAGGAGTCGGCAATCCTTTTTGGTTGCGAGTCAAAATTAGCCAAAATAAGTGTATTAAGAAGACGTTTCTGGTCAGTGGTCAGCGGTTATATTTTAGAATTATTCATCATTCATTCATGAATAAGAAGACAAATTTTATTGAGAAAATAATTACACAACGCTTTTAAACATAAAAATTAAAATTCTAGTTATTATCATAAATACAAACATAACTGAAGGAACTTTGTTTTTCTCTTCAATATAAATGACTCTCTTGTTTGGTTTTCTCTTCGATATCAATTACTCCGCTGATGCTGAACGTATGACGTCAATTTAGTCAAGTCTGACTTATAGTTAGTCATCTTAAGATGAATGCAGTCATTTGAATTTTCGGTATTAAGCTGCTGCTGTCCTTACTGTTCTGTTAAATAAATTTCATGTCCGAAAATATTTGCTTGCATTTATAAGTTTAAGCGAATGCTGACTAATTGGCAAAGCCAATTTTTTGGAATTATGGAATTATGGATTATGGATCTACGCTACCAAGCTTAACGATTTGTCCTCGAAATTATGTTACAATTTTTCTTTTTAATCAAACAAACATGTCATTGTTATTATTTATTCCTGGTTTATTTTTTACATATGCTTTAAATGCTCGTTTCATATTTATATTCTAGAATTTATTTTTAGTCCAAAGGGGCAATTTGCCCAGAAAGGCTTTAATCTCATTTTGACATTTTGCGTTGGTCCACCATAAACGGCGTTTCACTTTTCAAATTATTGCCACCAAATATTAGAGCCCTACCTTATGTTTAAAGAAATTAAATAATGAAGAATCTGCATGAATGTATGTATGTTTATCGCACTGTGAAAAAACAACGGTACATAGAGACATCAAATTTTGAATAACGTAGTCCTTCACTTGAATATGGACATCTGGAGGACCAAATTTGGAATTTGTTTTATTATCTATTTCATATTTTGCAAAACTTTAACGAATTTTTGATTAACAAACTTAACTATTTCAAACAGAGGAATGGCACCGCACGGGGAAAAAAATTATCTCCAGCGCGAGAAACTGTGTATCGGAAATTCTAAAGTTATGCTCCTTTTAAATTATTTTGTGATAATGCTGTTGAATTGAATTTTATGGTTTAAGTGCGAAGAACATGATATTTAATAAATAAAGGTAGCACACAAAACGTTGAAAAATCGCCCCTTTGGGCGTGATATAAAATCTAAAAGCTTTCAGATTTTATTTTTATTATCTTTTAATTCCGGAACTCGAATGGGTCGCCTGAAATTATGAAATGGTTGATTCGGTGATCCGCGGCTCATAGGTTACCTTGGCCCGCTCCATAAGCTTCTTGTAAACTCCTGGAATTAAATAATTAAATAAAAATTGATTTAAATAACTATTCGGCTCTATTCTTTGCTTCCTTCCTAGGAAAATTTCCCTTTGACGTTCATGTAAGCTATTTTTATGTATAAATTTCGTTGCTTTTAGCATTATGTTGCGCCGAGAATTTTACTTAGGTTTTTGCTCAAATTAGCTAATTAGAAATTTTTTGATTTTATTAATGCAGCCTACAGTAGTCTTTCACGCCAGGATAGGAGATTGCTTTATACCCTCATTCCTAGTACCAAAATGCAATGAAAACATCGAGCTAAAGGTCTTAAATTATGGTCAGTAAACTGAAAAGAAACACAGATAGAAAAACGTAAAGATAAATTATACAGTTAAATGGAGTTTTATACTTAATAACTGTTAAGGATATTTAAGATTCAAATATAGTTAGATATACTGTTGTTAATTAAATTTTTGCGGTTAAAAACTGATGATTTTAAATTCTGTTTAACAGATAAATTACGAAATAATGAACTTTCAAAATTGTCGTGTGTTTTTTATTTTTATGTTCACAGATAGAATTGAAAACTTTTACGCACAACAATTTTGAGGAGGAAACATTACTTATTACATGTAATATGTTGTATAATAAAACTCCGGTTAAAATTATATTTTATCTCAAAAATGAAGAAATACCGCAGCCATGCTTCAGTGGACTCCAGGGCATTCCTAGTATGATTGCTTAGTATCATCGTGTTTTGTAAAATCTGATGGTTTAGTAACCCTGCTGTATTATTGATGACACAGGAATAGTAGTAAAAAACTCGTGTATTATCTTTGTGTGACATTCGCTATTAAGGATGGTAATAGTCACGTATAGCTACCACCATTACAGCCCATGTGTTTTTGACAAACAGTTACGTGCATTTTACGTAATTTGACAAACTTGTGTCTATGCTTCGTCATGAACATGTTGAATGGTGAAGGGTCTAATAGTAAGAAGAAGGTTCGCTGAAATCTAAACAGATGTTCAAATAAGAAGCTTAGTTTAACGTTTTCCCCTTATCTGCTTATCAACTTCGTCAAAGTATTCGCCCTTTATGCCTAGGAGGATTAAAACAGACACATTCTGGAATTTACTCCATGACAACCTCTTAGCAATCACCTTGTTATGAGTATAAACTTGATATGTATATCAGTTTCCTATAAATACTGCTGAAAGGCACATGCTGTTAGCATCAGTTAAAAATTTATTGCCTTTCATTGTTAGGAGTTATTATCCTTCCTTTGGAAGCTACTTATAATGCTTTAACTTTGAAGTTAAAAAACAGTTACACAACAGGATTTTGAAGCTGTTTGCTTTTAAAAGAATCTGAGGTGAAAAAAATAAAACGGAAGCATTGTTCTTTTATTCTCATCCCTGTGGTTAAAAAAATAGAATAAAATACTTCAACAACTTTTTAGGAAGCGAAAAATTCGTGAACTTACAACGCTTTTTTGATCAACCCGAAGTTGTTGGGCGAGAGAAAGAAGGAAAAGATTAAAGCATTTTCTGCAGGCTCAACTTTTTTTACAACACATGCTATGATGGAAACTAACTAACTCTAATTCCTAGAATTACTTTTGACATTTTGGAACTTTTCCTTTCGTGTTCTATATCCCCGATCTTTAAGCTTTTCTTGCAATCAGTTTTCTCTTTCTGGACTGAAACTTGATTGGTAAGAAAGGCGTTCAATACTCTTTGTCAACATGGTTCGTTGCCACGGCAAATTTCTTTCTCTTATTTTTTTTTTTTTCAAATGCGATTGCTTCCATTTTTAGACAATATGAAAATAGTTTCATTTTAACTAAAATACATAATTTGAGTTCCGAGTAACTGAGTCTCAAATTCTTAAGTCTATTTATATTACTAAAATGCGGATATTGACACGTTTATATGACTCTCGGTACTAGCAAATTTTTCCGAGCTGTCTGTGAACAATAAGAAATATATTCTATCATAATGAAACATTAAAAGATCTAGTTTAGCACCTTAATTCTTCAAAGAAGAGTAATTATATTTACTGTTTTCATCTGAATGATCATACTGAGTCAAAATAGCCGATAATCTTCTCTGGGAGTTAGTTCTAATCCTGGTATTTTAAAGATTATTTTAAAAAGCTTACTCTACCCATGCTTGCCATAAAACTGTTGACGTTAGCATACTTTAAATAAGATGCCTAAATCGTTTAGTGAAAGTGAATACCAAACAACACTGATTAAAATTAAGTAATTCAAAATTTCCATATATTTTGAAACTTCCTAAGCTTAATGACCTTCTGAGGGAGGTGAAACGCTGAACATCAAAACCAAAAGCTTATTAGCTCTTTTCGTGTCAGTCATTCAAGCCATTTACAATTTTAACTCATAATGGTTGCATTAAAATAAAATGTTGGTTGCATAAATAATCTGTTTAGTTAACAGTTAATGTAAAATTAACTCATAATATGAATTCATTGATGGCTCAGCTGGATTGAATGAAAAGAGAGGCAGAAACAGTTGGGCAAGAAATATTTTAAGAAAATGTCTCTTTTTAAGAAAAAGCTAATATGTTAGATGTTATTTTCAAAGCACTTGAATTAACAGATTGAATATCAAAGAAAGGTTCCTGTACTGCACTCGGTAAAATGCATTTTGTCTGAACGAATGTACTTTCTCCGAAACTTCATACTTTTCTTCTTGTACTCATCAGTAAACATATTAAATTTAATTTATGAAATTTAAAGTAATAACGAAGCTTTTTAATTCTGTAAATTTCCAGAACAAAATCGAAAACTTCAGTGGCATAGTCTATGAAAATGCTGCTATTAGCCTAAGCTGGTGTAAAATAATAACACCGGCGTAACCGGATGCGAAGAGGGTTATAATAAAATTAATTATCTTGGATAAAAGAGACTTAGAAATTGTATTAAAGTACTAGTAATAATAATAATACTTTTAAGAAATGATTAGAAATTCCAGGAAATGTTGAATAATTAAACAAAATTATACAAACATTTTTAAGTTAATGATTCCATAATCATGGTAACAAATAATTACGCGGATTCCTAACTATTATAATAATAATACTTAACTAAAATTTTATACTTTAGACTAAATTCTTAATTTCCGCTAGGTACTTTAAAAATTAACGATTATTTTAGTATGCATTGAACAGAAGCTAATTTTTAAGCATCGATAAACATTTCAAACGTTATTTAAAATTTGTCGACACATCAATTGAGAGAACACAAAATTAAAATAATACGTGCTACCAGAGATTTATGAGTACAGATGAATCACAATTTTTCAATTTATTTAAGTATTTAAATATATGCATTCAAGTTGTATAATTATTTTATAATCCCAATTTTAATATTTTTTTTCGAAACTCATTTTAAATCTATAAAGTCTGAGTAGGTGTAAAGTGATAACGATTTGAAGAGAAGTATGACTTAACTATTTCTCTTGGATAAAATGAAACTGCGAAACAACAGCTGATGAAACATGACAATAAAATAATGCATATCATGTTCAATCAAAGGTTTATGATACGTGAAACTCGTATATGATACACGTACTCGTTTATGATAGGTGATACACGTATCATAATGCTTTAATTCGTTAAAGTATTTAAATTTATGCATTCAAGTTGTAAAATTAATTTATAGAATTCTTTGATATTTTTCGAAAAGTGGGAATATCTTGTATAACACTTAATACCAGGCAGTCACGAATTATATTTAAGCAAGTTTTTAAGCATCGGCGAACATCCTAAAACATCGCTTTGCCTTTATCGACTCATCAATTAAGTGAACGTAAGATGAAAATAATACGTCCTGCAAAACGCCACAACGCCACATTTGATGAGCCACAACATTTTAAGTCGTTGAAATATTTAAATATAATTTATAGACAACGTTTTGCACTTTTTTCGAAAAGTGCTACTAGCGTATGTGACGAAAAGTACTTAGAGCCTTAACACTAGATAGTCATGAATTGCATTTATCCTTTTCATTTATTTATTAGGTCAGTGCTTACTCTGAGATAATATTGCATTCGTAATGGAGCCTTTACTTAAGATTTTAACAAATTAAATAAATAAAATCAGATAAAAATATATGAAAAATAAAAAACACAAAGTGTGTAAAAAAAAATAAATCTCTTTTAAATTTATCTAAGAACTTTAAATGCATTTCGTTAAGCGTTTTGAAAAATAAATAAGCGTTTTGAAGACCTCAGAAAAGCAAAGTTTGCTGAAGAATATGAAGATAATGTAATAATACATTTTAAATTACCTGAAGGCAATTAATTACCAGTCTGATAAAATCATATTTCTATCATATACTTTAACACCTGCTGCTCTCAGGTTTCATAGATGCGAGAAATATATGCTGTCATATTAGAATTGCATGCCTCGAAAAAAGGAAGACACAAATAATATGAATAAAAAAATTGGAAAGATGAAACGATTTGTCGAGAAGCGTCGACGTTCGAGCTCGCCCGTTTAGACTTCATTAGCCATTTGTCTCCCCCTTTAATCAGGCTCAGAAAGATGGTACTTGAATCGCAACATTTCACTAAACGTTACTCGCTATAAAACGTTGCCAGACTTTCTAGGCGATTCATCAAGCAACTGAACCGTGAAATCTCAAATTGTTACCTCGCCGTCACGACCGCAGGCCCCTCTACCTTCAGAATGGCAATAAATATTAATCCAATCCTGTTTGCGAAAGCTAAGCTAATGTTGTCCAACATTTCTTCGCCTAACTTCTTTAATGGTGAACAAAAACCTGATTGCCAAATGCTTAGAAGATGAGATGTTGCTTCTTTTCTGACTAGAACTTTTTTTATTGATGTAACTTGAAAGATGATGGGCCCGCCTTGTCTGAGACTTGGAAAGGGGGCAGATACAAATTTGTTACAAGAATCAACAAGTCTTTTAATGCAGTTAGCTTCTTTTGACAAGGGTCTGTTTCGCTGCTACTTTTGTTTGTTTCGATCAAGCGAGTATTGAATGGCTTGTGGTTCGTTTGCCGAGCTGGGGCGTATTTTGGAGAGAGCGGTTGTTCACCTCAGTTGCATGCTCATATTTGCATAAAATGTATTGGATTAGTAAAACTACTCTAATTCTCAATTTTAACGCCATAACATGCTGAAGTGGCGTTTCATCTTAATTGTCAGTATGACGAATTGTATTTTCTCTTGTGATTTATGTTCCTGGTACATGAATGATGAGAAGAGAAAAGCTTCCGATTATTCTTGATATTGAGTGCAGAACATGTAATACCGAACGCTACAGTCAAACTTCCAAGGCAGCTCAGAATTATCTAACGTACACTGTATTTTGTCGCTAGCATCTATTTTGTAACTAAGGATGCGTAAAAAATTGTGCTCTATTTAATTGGCGTATTTAAGCCGTTCAACATGTGTAATATAGCTATGCATATATTTAATTTTTTGAATGAATTTACTTCGTAGTTTCTGAGTCCGTTTTGCGAAATTGTTTAAAATAACTCATAAAAGCTAAAGCTATGCTTCTGTTGCTCATTTCATAACGAACTTCTCGACGTGAAACGAGTTTTGGATGTCTTCTACAGTTATGTAATCTTATCATATAAATTTCAGGTTATGCAAAAAATATCCAAACCTAAAACTTGAAAACTTTAAGATGAACTGTTTGAAACGAGTTACGAAAAGCTATTTGGATAAGAGTGTAGAAATTATTTGGATAACAGTATTAGATTTTACAAAGCATGAAGCACAGAAAAATTAGGTAGGCCCTCGCTGAGATTCAGACTTTGAATATTCAGTCGGCCGTGCTACTGCCCAACCGTGAAATCACGCATATGCTGAAGAAGCTGGAAATTCCTAATATTCCATCCCAGATAAAGGGTGATCGGAGAGAGAACGAGACACAGTCAGCCATACTCAGATGGTAACATGGCGACTAATTGTAGTCCACCACATTTTAATCGAGGGTCTTTGTACACTTTTTTTTTTAAGTCCAAAGGGACAATTTGCCCAGAAGGACTATTAATTTCGTTTTGGCGTTTTCCGTTGATTCACTAAAAGCGTTGTTTTACTTTTCAAATTGTTGCCACCAAATATTATCGCCCCGTATTATATTTAAAGAAATTAAATAATGAAGAATCTGCATAAATGTATATATGCTTCTCACAGTGTGATAAAACAACGATACCTAGAGCCATCGAATTTTGAATATTTCACGCTTCCACCAGAATATAGGC
This sequence comes from Stegodyphus mimosarum, assembly GCA_000611955.2. Classification (NCBI taxonomy): domain Eukaryota; kingdom Metazoa; phylum Arthropoda; class Arachnida; order Araneae; family Eresidae; genus Stegodyphus; species Stegodyphus mimosarum. The sequence goes on along the minus strand of KK121705.1, from coordinate 5,720 downwards.
ATCTGGAAGCCCAAATTTAAAATTTGAAATTTGTTTTATTATCGATTTCATATTTTGTAAAATTTTAACGAATTTTTAATTAACGAACTCAAATATTTCAAAGCGAGCAATGGCAATGTTGTACAAAATCATTTTTATCTCCAGCGCGGGAGACTGTGTATCGGAAATTCTGAAGATTTGCTCATTTTAAAATTATTTTGTGATAATGCTGGTGAATTGAATTTTATGGTTTAAGTGCGAAGAACTTGATATTTAATAAATAAAGGCAGCGCGCAAAACTTTAAAAAAACGCCCCTTCTGGCATAATGTAAAATCTGAAAGCTTTTAGATTTTTACTGTGTTTTCTCATTTATATAAAATTAGCAAAATACTTTAAAAAATAATTTTTTAAGCGAGATAGGTGATGCCCTTGTGACATTTATGATTTAAGTTTTACTAAAAGATAGTTTTATATCAATTTCTTTTCTTTATACTTTGTTTTGCCATGTACTAGCTCAAACCAGAAGTTTATACAAATTGTAGGACAAGTGACGTAGATTAAAACGGATGAAATCTTAACGTGCATTTTGAGCAGATTTTTTACCGTTGTACTGCCTGTGTCACGAGTCGATCGTCATAGTAGAAAGCTCTATCGCCGACGTTAGTCGAGTTTTTTTTAAGTGCAGAAAAATAGCCTCTTTTTTTCCGTTCGATCTAAACATAGATAAACTTCGATAGGGTTTTTTAAATTGTAATCCGTCTAACTGTACATAGGCAAGAATTGCTGTAGACTACAAGATGAAATATTTGCTTTGTATTTTTGGGGGGTTGTTATAATACCACAAGTTGTGAAAAAGTAAATTTCTGAGTTCAGTTTTTACTTCTTGAGTCCCTTGAGTTAATTTTCTGCTTCCTGATAAGTATTAAAAGAGGCAATAATTCGCTAAACATTAAATTCTGAATGTTAGTATTTAGGAGTAATTAAGTCGTTAACTCAGGATGAGGATTGTTAATTCAGGAACTTTAGGTATTATACCATCGCTAGGGATTCGAACTTCAAATTTTCCATTTGTTCCTAGGTATTGCCTCTGTCACTACAAGAACAAGCAGTGAAGAGCATGAAAATTCCTCGTAAAGGAAGCTGAATAAAGATATTAAGCAATGCAAAGCTCCACCCCTGTCTGAGTCCGCTGAATACTGGGAGTCCGTTCTGGATTCGATTCCAGGCGAGCGGGTTGGCTGCATGATAGATTTTCGTGTTTTTCCCATGTGTAACGTGAAAACGATAAAATTTTCTTTATAAAATTCTCCACGAAAGCATCCCTTCTCCTAGGCAGATAGCCCTAGTATGCTTTGCCATATTCATGTAAAAGAAACAAAAACAAGAAACATGAACAAGAAAGTTAGAACGGTAATTTTATGTTCATAATAACAAGTCATAAATTCATTTCCATTTTCAAAATTTTGACATTGGTATTTCTTCACACGCAGTGCTTATATTTAATCCTATAACTTTTCGTACTTACGTCAATTTTCTTTTAAAATAACTTGCAATAAATCATTACTCCATTTATAAAGTAATACATTTTCTCAGATATACTTAATAAGATAAACTCAAGGTTCAACATAGCGTCAATGTAAGTGCTTCCAAACAAGGAATAAGACGTCAGAGAGGAAAGCATTAATATATATTACCACATTTTACGTAGAATAAAATTTCTTCCATTAAAATTTTGCAATTTGAAAATTTGAGATTACAATTAAACGCCTCAATGAGATTACCAGTATTATTTCAAGAAGATGAAAGAAAGTATTAAAAAAATTAAAGTACAAAAGTCCTGTTGCGATTTTTGATACAACGGAATGACGAGAAAGAGAAGTTCCTGACTATTCTTGATATTGAATTTGGATTGAAAAGAAATTGCAATCTGACCTTGAGACGCAGATTTCAATTGTTGTTCTTATGACGTATCTCGTCTGAAAATATCATTAGAACAAGCTACGAAATTCATCGTGGCAAGCAGTGCAAGAATGCGCCTGTCATTGGCAATAGCCTTGAGAACCATACAGGTGACAGTACGACTTTGCTCAATTCCGACCTTAATTTTGATGGACAGCACCCCGGGGGAACGGGTCCGAGGGTCTTCCACCCCTCTTTTTCTACCACATCCTCTCGAGAGGACTTTCGGATCCCCGCATATTTAGAATACTCCCATGCCGCACAGACACTATACATTTACAAACATACATGCCTTCTCCAGGATTTGAACCCAGGCCCTTCAGTCCGGCAGTCAGCGTCACTAATCATTATCCCGGTTCGGCGCCAGATTTTGATTTAATACCTCAAACGATTTTAAGACAAGCACATAACGGTAGTCCTAATATTTTAAAAATTATTCCTTCAGAAATTTAGGTTAGAGAACATAAATTCCTGTCTTAAAGTGAATTGTTAAAAATGATAAAAGTCAAGTGGTAGAGAAAAAAATACTATGTCATTATTTCATCATAAATTAAATCCATGGGAAAATATTTTCTCTATTTGATAAAGAAAAGACAGAATTATTCAAAATTTAGCTATGCATTTATTTCACTAGATTGCTTGCTCACGAGGTTTTCAACATACATTTTCCATGCCACGAAATTCATTTACTGAAACACGTATTCGAGAAGTTTAATAAGAGGTTGCAATATTTACAGAACTTCGATTAAGGAAATGAAAAGAAAATATACTAAGGCTTATAAGGTAATTCTCCCGCCTTCTTAGCATGCCTTCGTGATGTATCGCTCAGCATACTTGGCACGTATTCGAGAGGTCCGTGGTTCGAGTCCCGGCGAGAGCATTGCTCATTTTTCATCTCTCCTGCTTCAAAAAATACTTAATGTCTCTACAAACTGAAGAAATATATGTATAAAACAAATTGAAGGGGAAGAAACAACTGTTTTACTAAGTGACCTATTAAAGGTGCATAAACCGTTAAGCAGTAAAGCCCTTAAAATGAGTTCTTTTATATTTTCAAACATGCAAAAGTTAACAGGTAAATAATGAGAAATCATATGCTGAATATAACTTTAAAATACATTTTTAATTTTAAGACGAACGTATTACTGGCAGATTTATTGAAGGACGGAGGGAGTAAGGAAAAAAGAAACAGAAAATATTTGCTTTGGCTAGCTTCAGCAACGAGATTAATGCAATTATGCTTTTGCCATGCTGTTAGAGAGATTATGAGCTGATAGTTACGACGCATGTTGAGAACAGGAAAAGTAATCCCTTCTACCAGTTATTTAAAATATGTTTTACAGATGACGTTGGAATAATTCAAGTAAGTAAAGAACCTATTCTTTGGAACTGCAGAGGTTAGATCAGAGCTCTTCTATGGTATTACCATCTTATCTGACTCCACATTAAATAACCTGAGCAGACAGACTACAATAACATTGTAATAACGTGATATAAAAGTGATCTTTGTAACGTTTTCAGAGACAGTTTAACGAGTATTTAAGTATCAGAATTTCTGAGTGAACTTCTTATAATATCTTGCTAAAATTTCCTTAGTTTCACAATGAGACACAGTGAGACTTAGTTTCACACTGAGACAGAATAAGTCACTTCTTCGGCCTTTCCGTCATCTTTTTTACTTACATTCTTTTTTAATAATGTAATTGCGATTCATGTAAAGGTAAAATGCATAATCTTTACTAATCATGAGATAAACAACAGATCAAAAAGCAACCCAGAAGTGTTGACTTTTAGATTTAGGCTTCATCTATGACAGTGTCTAAATGGTCACAAATTTACAATAAAATTGAAACAAATTACTGTTTAGTTATTAGAAGTTTATAAAAATTTAGGCTGAACTTTTAAAACGAATAAGTTAATATCAGAAACTTTAGCTGCTATAAAATGTTAGTAGTTATTCCTTATATCAAATATGTTAGCGAATGTTGAGTATCAAAACACTGGATTTAGTTTCGAGTCCTAGATAATGCCACTGTGGTTAATGTTTGTTAGTTTCGAGTCCCAGATAAAGCTACTGATGTTTGTAATGTACGTTTCTTCTTTTTCTCAGAGGTATTGGTGGTCGCTCCCTAGTGCGCATCTCGGACAACTTCATTGCCAAAACACGGCAGATTAATACAATCGACATACATTATACCGATTCTTCGTCCTACAGAAGAAAGAACGTTATAACAAACTGCCGCCATAACGAAAACGGATCTCATCAGTTGGGGATTTTTTGCACCTGTCCTTGTATTGGAACGGTCGCTATAATGAACACAGTTGTAAAGAGCTTCGACTGCATTACTAAGGATAAATAGCGATGAATCGGTTAAACTTCGGAAATAGCGTAATCGGCAATGCCCGGTCAATGAACGAAAAATATCTTATAAAAGAAACAAATCCATCAAAATATCAGAGAAAGTTTTTATACAAACTCATCTTGGATTTATAACCTGCACTGAAGACATAACAATTAATCCTGAGTATGAACAACACTGAGAAAAAGACAAAACACAACTACTGAAAGCAGTAATAACTGATAATTAAATTTTATCATTCAGGCGTTATAACCGTATACTAGAGTTTTTCTAGGGGACGATCTAACATTAAGTTCAGCTTCATAAAAATAGTAGTAAAGTCGTTTAGAATTAGAAAGCATTTCCTTGAAAAACATCGTGTAGTCAAAAGAAATATTTTTTCTGTGCATTTCATTACCAAAAAGCATGCTTGTAGAACGCTGGCAATTTAATACAGTGAAATAAACCTATATTAAATAAGGTAATTATTAACTTCATTCGTTATTCATGTTGTAAAATGAATCGGTGTTTCCCTTAATCTGATTTACAACACTAAAAATAATTACATTTTACGATTATTGAGTTGCTGATTAAAATGTAAATTAAAAAATTACAGTTTCTTGTTACTGAGCTTGTTGCTGTCCTTACTGTGCTAACTACACTCATGTCCATAAATTAAGGATAATTCGGAGTCACGCGGAAATCGAACTCTAAAATAAATATATCACCTGTAAAACCACTACACACATCTTCAAGAACCATATGCAAATTTCAGGAAGAAACCAGATGACACCGATGGTACGTCACAATGACGAGAGAGTAAGAGAGTGATATATAAGGAATACAGACAAAGAAGTAAAATTGTTCGCAGCCGCTTTATAAGCATATCATTGCAATAATCGAATAGTTACGACACAAAGGACGCATTTTTTACGTGGTAGAATTATCGGCCGTTTGGAATGTGGTACCCAACTGGAAGTATCAGACGAACTTGGAATTACCCAGAGTGTCATCTCCAGGCTTTGGCAACGATTCCAAGATGATGGGAATGTGAGTAGACGTTATAGCACAGGTTGCCCCAGAATTACAACGCCGAATGAGGACTGGTATTTGGCAGTTACTACCAAAAGAAACAGCCGGAGCACAGCCTCAGACCTGTCTCGTCAGCTCTCTTCAGCCACTGGTACGACAATTTCAAGGCAGACCGTGTACAGCCGCTTAGGGCAGATTGGTCTATATGCTCGTACACTTGTCAGATGCATTCCACTTACTGCAACTCACTGTCGTCTACGGTTAGCCTGGAGTAGAGAGCATGTGTTGTGGACACTGCAACAGTGGGCTTGTGTGATGTTTTCCGACGAGTCCAGGTATAGCTTGCGGTCTGATTCTCGCCGGACTTTCATATGGAGAGCTCTAGGTACCCGTTACTACCAAGAAAACAT
>KK121704.1:288154-306385 GCA_000611955.2 Stegodyphus mimosarum | reverse complement strand
TTACGTCTTGATTTTTCGTTTTTAAAAACTGACATATTTCTTCTTTCAAATCCCAGAATTGTTTGAGAATCTTGGAGCAAGATAACCAACGTACCTCGGTATAGTAGGACAAACCCGAATATTCACTATCTAACTAACTTAAGAAAGCAGTGAATTGACGCTGATTTAAACCTCGAGATCTTATAAAATTTATAACTTTTTTAATATATGACAAAACATTCTCCATATTTATTACATTTATTCGTGCATAGAACTTCTTGATGTATAATACAATGCATATGATGAATGTTTGAACCGTGAATTTCACTAAGTTTTTTTCTTAGTAATGCTACGAAGCCCTTGTTTTTCCCAGTCAGTGATGGAGCGCCATCTGTAGCTACAGAATTAAATTTTGCCAAAGATAGATTGTATTTCTGCAGAAGTCCAAAAACACAAGTAAATATATCTTCTCCTGTGGTAGTACCAGGCATCGGTATTAGTTCCAGTAATTCCTCAAAAATGTTAAAATTCTTGTCACAAGAATGAAGAAACACTGCTAGTTGAGCTTTGCAACTAATGTCCGTGCTCTCGTTACAGGCAATGGAGAAACTTTTGAAACTAGATGTTTTTGCTTTGATCTGATCACTTAAATTCGCGGCTAAATCAGTAACTCTTTTTCCGCAACTGTATTTTGAGACAATGAAATTGATTGAAAAGCCTTCATATTTCCAGGACAAACAATTTCTCCAGCTTTCATTAGGCATTCCTTGATGAAATCACCGTCAGTAAAAGGCTTCGAATGTTTAGCTCTCAACTCGGACAAGACGTAGCTTGCATGTACCGCCGCTTCACTTTCTTGCAATACTTTACTAAACATGGACTGTTGCTTTTTCTCTCCTAACTTGAACTCTTTCAACTTTTCTTCTCTCATTAATCCTTCGTAATTGTTATATTTCGATTTGTGTTGTTTGTAATGACGTTTAATATTATATAACTGTGGTACATTAAGCAGATTATTTTATCTTTTATTTCACAGCAAAAATATTCTAATTCCCATTTTACTTGGAATATTCTATGTACGTCAGTGATTTTTCGTTTAATTTTACTACCACTTGGTTTTGATATAGACATACTGAATACAAAGGGCTGGAATAAACACGGTTAACGTTAAAAATTTAACAAAAATTTATTCTTTCCACAAGAGGTAAATCAAAATGCTGAAATATTTCTTCAAAAATATTCTAACAATATCACAAAATGTCAAACGTTTAACAAAAATGAATTCAAAACAGAGAAACTAATTCTATCTCACAGCGAAATCGCTACAAATCAATCACAGCATTAAGTAAACAGACAGTTCGCTAGAAGTACAGCTACTACAGTTCGCTAGAAGTACAGCTACTACTGAGATGAGTTGTTTGTTCTCGGCTTTTATAAGCTTTATAATTAATTTCTCGAATATACTGGAAACATCTATAAATATCTGGATTTTTGTGGATGGCAACAGCAATTACGAGATATTTATTTATTAGGTAATAAATGCATGCGCTGTTCTATTTTTAACCTTCCAACGCAGCTGTCTTTTAAAAAATCGTCTGCGTTGCTAAGGCAACATGAAGCAAATCTAATTACAATTCCAAATTAAAAAAACTAACTAAATAAATGACATCTGTAACAATATGAATTAAGTAATAATTAATAATAAAGCAAAGTGCATGCACATATATATCGTACAAAACTATGATTGGAAAACTGAGATCTTGAGTTCGGCTATCGGGGGATGCGTACAAGTTCTGAGTGCACATGTCCCCCAAAAGCCGAAGGTAACTGAGCGCAAGCTACTCACACGCATTTGTAATTTAAGTATTGTGTGTGTCAGCTCGCTGTGAGTAATCTAACAACACTGAATAAATTATCGTTAATTACTTAGCAGTAAACATTTCATTTTTTTCTTTGTCGATATATTATTTTATTATTATATATTATTATTTGCCGATATATTGGCCGGGCCGCAAAAATATTTGTTGTGGGCCGCGAGTTTGACATCCTTGATGTACACTGCACTAAGAAAAAAAAATGGGACAGTTCTATATCTCCCGTTCGATTGAGCTGATTTATCAAACTCAACTTACGTTTCTTCATGTCTGAAAAGCACGACTTAGGATATATATTAGATTAATATATAGCATTGTTCTAAGATAGGTATTTTGACACAAAATCAGACTTTTTTCGGAAAAGAAATGCCAATTTTTTTCCATATTTCGATTCTACGACTCAAATTATGCCAAAGTGCCAAGTTTTGTAAAAATCACTTGCTTAGTTTTTAAGAAATTAGCTCTTAAAATTTAGCTGCTCTATGTTAATTGACTTTAATATGTATTTATTAATATCTTTTTTTTATTATTAAACTTATTTGATTTCTTCTCTCAGAATTTGAAATTTAGATTCATTCCAAATAAAATTTACCCAAAAAAATTTTGAATTGTAAACTACAAAATTTTTACCATCATCTTAAAGTAAATGTATTTCTAAGCATACCTGCAAAAAAATAAAGAGTTTTTTTATTCAAAATTTTTTAGGATATACTTGAATTTACATATTGGCACCTTTTTAAATTTGGCATATTTGTTATAAGCAGAAATTAAAATTATTTGAAATAATGAATGATGACTTTTTCCCCGCTCATTTACAGTGAAAAAAAGGAAAATAGATTGCTATAAATTAAGATGTTATTCCTGATACAAACTGAAAAAGAGTGGCAAAAAAAATTTTGGAATTTTTCCATAAATTTCGCACCAAAGTTTACAGAATGTGATATTTAGGCATAATTTGAGTTGTAGAATCGAAGTATGGAAAAAAATTGGTATGTCATTTTAGAAAAAGTCTGATTTTATGTCAAAATACCTATATTAGAACAATTCTGTACATAAATCTAATATATATCCTGAATCACGCTTTTGAGACATGCAAAATGCTATTTGAATTTTATTAATTGGCCCAGTAGATTGGGAGATGGAGAACTGTCCTTCCTTTTTTTTTCAGGGGGGGCAGTGTACATCAGATTGTTAATCACTTCAGAAATTTCATTATTCTGGCAACAGGTGCACACACCCAATTCAAAGAATCAAACAAGCAGTCTCTGAAGTAAAATTATGAAAGAAAAAGTGGTCTTCAGAAGGAAAATCCAGCTGATCACGTACTTGAATGCATAATTCGACATGAAGTTAAGCATAATGGCCAAATCCATTCAGGGAAATTTGAAATCCTTTTGGGGTAATATGTCTCAGGCAAAATTTACTTAATGACATAAATTTTTGAAAAAAACTTAGACCTTTTTCAGAGCCATAAAATTCTAAAGAAAGAAATGAAGTATTGCTAATAATAGAGTTAATTAGAAATACTTCAATAATAATACTAACATTTACTTTACTTTTATATGCTAACCTTGACTTTCATATGCTTTTCTGTCAACATGTATGTGGCACCGAAAGGTGAGACACGATAACAGCTAAAATAAATTGAAAATGGAGCTTACGCAACTGAAAACTGAATGGAAATGTCTAAGAATTTCCTTTACCACATGCGCAAACAAAATTGATACAGAACTGAAATCAGATATTCACGATTTAACGTTACTTTCGCTTCTGAAACTACAGCTTAAAGACAAGTTTAATCGACTTGAAATTTGCCAAAAGGAAGTAACGCCAATAATTCTTCAATCTGAAGATTCTGAAAAGCTATATGAAGATGATTTTATTTCGTCTGAGCCTTATAGAGATAAATATTTTGAACTGTCTTCTCAAATTGAAAAGCTGTTGAAGAATCCTTTACCTACTGAATTACCAGAGAAGTGCAAATTTATACTGCGGAAGATCGAACTAAAGAAGTTCAATGATGAAGCAAAGGAATTTTTGGTGTTTTGGAGCCAGTTTTTGAAGATCTGATGATTCCAGATGAAGATAAATTCCAGTACCTTCTGCAAGCAGTTGTTTCTGAGTCCAGAGCCGCATGGGTAGTGGAGAGCTTTCCGACAATGGCGTTGGAATTATCCGAAAGCAATCACCCAGCTTTGAGAGAGGTTTAGAAGAGAAGATGTACTTGTACAGATATAGGTAAGAGATCTTCTGAGCATGGTTATGCATAATGCAAGCAGTGGACATTTGAAGACGAATCTTCCTACTCTGTATGATAATTTAAAAACTAAGATTAGAGCTTTAGAAAGTCTTGGAAGAATGCAAGAAATGTATGATGATTTCTCAACGCCTTTAGTTGAATCCTGCCTGCCTGAAGAAGTATTAATTTCTTAGAGAAACAGAAATTTAAAAGAAGCACCTGAACCTGATGACCGATGCCTTGAAAATTTGATGAATTTTCTAAAACAAGAAGTGAAAGGAGAAGAAATAGTCGTGTTAGCTTGCACTGGGTTTGGTTCCAATCATATTTTTAAAAAAAGGGATACACTAAATAAAAATCTAGAATCTGCAACCGCATCTGTGCTATCAAATTCTGAGAGCCCAAGTAAGCGCAATTTTAACAGTCTCTTTTGTGAAAAATGGCACCCAACTAAAGAATGTTTTTCTGCTAGAAATATTACATTAGAAGCTACGGAAAACATTTTATTAAAAAAAAGTGCCTGTTTTGGATGTTTCAGATTGGGACACACTTGCAAAACATGTCGAGTAAAAAATTCTTGCATGTTACTGTAATAAAAATCACTATTCTTTAATGTGTCCGAATCGCCAAGAAAAGAGCTCTAATGAAAAGTTAAGAAGTGACGCAACTGAAACTAGTACATTAACTAATAACTGTAGAATAGAAAATGTTTATTTAATGACTTATTCTTAAATGTTTATTTAAGAATATTGAGCTTAAAGTACGCAAATACTGGATACAGCTTCTCAGCATTCGTATGTCAGTAAAAAATTAGTAGAGAATAAACATTTAAAACCATTAAGACAAATTAAAATGAAGCATTTGTTATTCGGGGGAAGAGAAACGGAAGCGCAGATTCACAATGTTTATAATGTGTTTATTTCGGCATTAGATGAATCTTTCTCCTTTTAAATCGAAGCTCTATCAGAGAGCAAAATTTGTGGCATAGTGTCAAAAGTGAGCGATAGTCAAATTCTTAATGAACTGAAAGATAGAGGTGTCAGTTTGTCTGATTTGGGTTCCTCAGATCATGAGATCAGTCTGCTTTTGGGAGTGAATATTGTTGGTGCTTTATTTACTGATAGATCTGTTCCGTTGGAGTCAGGATTATTTTTGATCGAGACTTGTTTGGCTCATGTTTTAACCGGAAAGCATGAGTCATTTGGAGATAGCATATAGTCTTAAGAATTCATAGGTATTTTTATTATAGAAAATAATAAAAAGAATTTTGAACATTTTAAAGATTTGGAAGAGTTTAAAAATAATGTGAAAATTCTTTCAGACGGTAGATATGAACTTTGTTTACCTTTAAAATTTGATATGGCTGATTTGTTCGGCAAATAAAGATTTAACTTGGAAGTGGCATAAAAGAATATGCCAGCGAGCACAAGATAAAGCATTTTTAGAATATACTACGATTTTCCGGGAATGTTAAAAATTTAATATAATTGAAAGAGTAACTGATAATATTGACACAGGGCATTTTTTACCTCATCGGCCAGTAATTAAGGACAGTACCACAACAAAAAATCAGACCTGTTTTTGACGCGTCAGCCTAAGAAAGTGGTAAGTACTCTTTGAACGACCCTTTATATAAGGGTCCGAACTTACTAGAAATGATTACAGACATACTTGAGGTTTCGAATTCATCCAATAGGATTATCTTCAGATATTGAGAAAGCATTTTTGATGCTAAGTATAGCCCCTCAACATAGATATTTTTTGCAGTTTTTTTATCCATCCGAGAGTGAACAAATTGTTTACAGACATTGCAGAGTAGTATTTAGGTTAAAGTCGAGCCCATTTTTATTAGCAGCCTCAATTGCACATTTATTAAGTAATGTACCATCTGAATTTGATGCTAGAGCACAAAAACTGAAACATTCTTTTTATGTGGACAATGTGTTTATGGTGTTGCAAATATTAAGGAGGCAGAAAATTTTATTGTAAATGCGAAAGATATTCTGTCACGGAGTTGCTTTAACTTAAGAAATTGGGAGATTAATGTAAAATGTGAATTTGTTTCTAAAAGTGCTGGTGTCACGAAAGTAGTGGGAATTTTGTGGGATCTTGATAAGGACACTTTTAAGAGTAATTTAAACTTTGATCTTGTAAGTGAAGATCAGAATTTTACTAAAAGAATCATTTTACCTACAGTTCAGAAAATATTTGATCCAATAGGTCTGTTAAGTCCTGCAATCTTACCACCTAAACTTTTATTGCAGGAAACTTGGAATTTAAATCTAAAGTGGGATACTCCCTTACCAGATAATACTCAAATGTTTTTAAAAGATGGTTTAGAGAAATAGATGCATTAAAAGTTAACGAAATCTCACATTGTGTTGAAATAAATGATTCCACTGAGATGCATGTTTTCATAGATGTGTGCAAAGAGGCATATGCCACCTGTATTTTTTTTAGAATGAAAATCTCTCAAGGGATAAAAATTTACTTAATAAAACTTGATAAAACTTACTTTAATGAAAATTAGCAAAAACCAGAGTTGCACCTTTGAAGAAAGTAATGATCCCTAAGTTACAGTTAATGGCTTATTGCATTGGTGCCAGGGTGACATATTCAGTGAAGCAGGCATAAAACGCCCATGAGATTAAAACAATATTTTGGAGCCACTGTAGGGTAGCTTTATACTGGGTAAAAGAACATGGTGATTGGACAATTTTTGTCTCTGTGTAAAAGAAATAAATAATCTATTTCTAAATAATGAATGGCGATGTGTGCCAGGGAAAGGGAATTTGCCGATCTGATCTCGTGAGGGTGTTCTAAGAAATTGTTAGAATCCTGCTGGTGGAAAGGCCCGGCATGGTTGTTGCAAACACCAGACAACTGGCCTGATACCGAGATATTGACAACAGAAACACCTGAAATAACATTTGAAAGGAGAAAGGTTAGGCCATGTGATATTAATTTGTCAGAAGGGAAAACCCTGTGGTATGCCATTAAATTCTCAAATTTCCATTCAATAGTTAGAATGGTTGCATGGATATTGAGATTTATCAGTATATAAGATCACGTCATGATACTAGATGGGGGGGGGGACTTCTAATGCAGGAGACTGAAAATGCTGAAATTCTGCTTATTCGAAATGTGCAGGCTCAATTTTTTCATAGTGAAACCTCTATTCGGAACTTGTGTGTTTTCAAAGATGTGAACGGAATTATTAGAGTTAAAATTCGAATTACTGAACTTATAGATATGCTTTCTTCATTTCACCTATTCTTCTTCCTGATAAACGTATCTTTAGTCAAAGACTGATTGAATATTTTCACCGAGAAAACTGTGATGCTGGAACCCAGATATTACTAGGTATATTGCATGAAAAGTACTGTCTTATAAGAGGAAGAAGAGCGATATGTAGTGTTCTGAAGGATCAAAACTAAATCTCTCATCACTGAACCTGTTTCCTTACCTGCTGATAGAATGGAAAATGCAGCAGCTTTCGAAGTAGTTGGCACTGACTTGGCTGGTCCACTATTTGTAAAATGTGGGGACAAAGTATGGATGTTTCTGTACACATGTGCTCATTATAGAGTAATTCATTTAGAATTAGTAACATCGCTTTCCACTGATGCTTTTCTGTTATCATTTCGACATTTTGTTGCTAGAAGAGAAAGACCTGGAGTGGTTTATACAGACAACGGTACAAACTTTAGGGGAGCTTATAATAATTTGTTAGAAATAGTTTGGAGTAAAGTAACTTGACAGACAGAAATACAGAAGATTGAATGGAAATTCATTTCCCCCACTGCTGCCTGGTGGGAAAGACTTGTTCGAGTAGTTAAAGAACTCCTTAGGAGAACATGGGGCAGAACTGTTCTTACCTATGAAGAACTGGAAACAGTTATGTGTGAATGTGAAAGGGTGGTAAATTCACAACCCTTAACATATTTGTCAAAAGATACAAAAGACTTAGTTCCACTTACACCTGCTATGTGTTTGAACGATAGATCCAATTTAGGTGTAGCTGATATAGACACAGTAGACACCAATCATCTTAGGAAAAGAATCAGATTTTGTGCAAAATTAAAGGAAGATCTCAGAGTATGTTTTCAAAAGGAATATTTAGAACTACTTATTCAGAAACTACAGAAAAATTCACAGTTTCCAAATATTCGAGTGAATGACATTGTGTTGATAGGAGATGATATAATGAAAAAATTTAATTGCCCGTTGACTAGGACTTTTCCTGGAACTAATTCCAGGAAAAGATGGTAAAGTGAGGACAGTTAGATTAAGAATGCAAATTAACAGTTTGGTACGTCCAGTACAATGAGTGTTTCCTCTGGAAATCCAAGATGGTGATTTGTCAGGTTCATGTCATTCAAGTGATCCTCAAAAACATCAATCTGCTGTAAAGTCTTCAGTTTCACGTAGTGGAGACGACTTACGTATCTCTCATCATTCAGACATTTTTGAGTCACCCCGATCTCCAGACTGCACTGATGTTTCCGACAGTTCTAAGACTATAAAGACATGATCTGATAGACCTGTTAAGATGCCACTAAGATTGTACTTGATAGACTTGAATGTTTTGAGTAGCTATTCAGCAACTCAAAGGCGGGGGGCGGATGTTGGGATTTACATCAACGAATCAAAGGCCAGATAGAGACTGACGGCATGGAACGCCAGAGAAAAAACATAAGTTTTTTCTATGTGGAGAGCTAAGGACAATGTTTGCACAATGTAGTTAGATAGATATTTCTTATTCAATTAACTTGTACCTAAGTGTAAATAGATCTTTTTCCTTAAGTTTAAAAGATTTTAGATGTTTCATTTATGTTAAGATAGCTGTTAATTCATCGGGTAGATGACTTATGACCATTGTTTGAGACGCAATGCATTACATAACAATGTATTTAATTGTATTAAGCAGCATGTTTATTCAGCTAATTTTAATTGCATATGCTTAATATTATGCTTTTCTGCTGATTGAATTTAATTGCACTAATATCATGTTTAGCAAACTGAATTTGATTTCCATGTGCTTTGTATGTTTAATCAGATAATTTTTAGCTAAATTTAGCTTACATATGCTTAGTATCACACTATGTAAATCTGGTTGTAACAAAAGTTTTTCACCAAAACAATATCCTTAATAAAGTTAGAGAAAAACATGAAAGCAGTACCTTTATTGCAATTAGTAATCACCACCCAAATCTTTGATTTTCTGCCAACGTTTTGGTAGTTTTTCAAAGCCTGTGGCCCAGAAACTTGGTGATTGCAAATCCAAAAGCAGATCAACCTCATTCCGGATGTCCTGTGCAGTTGCCTAGTCCAAAATTTGACAGATGATAAAATAAACTTTTCTTGTTGTCAGACTTCTCAAAACATAAAAATATAATAATCCTCTTAGACAAACAAACAACAAAAAAAAAATTCTAGCAGATTTAGTGAATGTTGACAAATGAGATAAAAAAAACACATCACTGTGTAACTTGCAATAACAAATCGCTTGTGCCAAGGTGAAAAAATATTCCATTCATAAAGAAATCAGTCAGAAATTATGATCCAGAATAAATATCACATCATACATTTAAGTTCATTAAAACTCCAAACAAAACTTAAAACATTTCATGACATATGTTATTCAATAAGCTAAACACTGATTCAGAAGTAGCCATTGCTATTTGAACACATAATTTTTCATATGAAATTTCGTTGGCTGTTGCCAGATATGTCTCTAGTGACAATGTACCCCATCATGTTCAATCATCATAACTTCCTGTGCTGTTACTGTAAATTTACAAAGATTCTTTTTTAGAGATATGTCTCCTTGTGGAGACAGGCCATTATACAGAATATTTGCATTCATACTTTGTCATGATTAATTGCAATTTGCTGTCAACATATGGATTATATGTTGACAATTTTTATGAACATAATCTTAAAATAACTTGTGGTTTATGAAGCGTATTGATTTGTGTGAACTTTTAAGAATTACTTTGAGTATTAGGACTTATTCAAAAAAGTATGTATGTTATATAGGTGCATTTATGGATTGTTAATAATGCAAGTAAGGTAGATATCACATCACTTACAATATGCTATAATAAAAATGTGTTTATAAAAGCTGTGTAGAGTTAGTAACTATTAAAAATGTGATTAATCTTCATTTGAGGTGTAAAGTTGGCTTTGATAATTGTTGATGGTATGAACTATATTAATAGTATTTCAGTAATTATTGCCTTTAGCTGTCACCAAAGAAATATTGCCACTTTGTACTCTCAGTATCCTCAACTGAAGATTAATCAAGTTCATTTTAAAACTGATTTCGAAGCAGAGGGGAGAACTTTAAGATGAACTAAATAAAAATTTATGTATTTTTTTACAGGATATAAAAGACCTTCCTCTGAGGATTCAAATGACTCAGATCTGCCATCAACTAAAAAGACAAATGAATCAAAAATTATTGGACCACAGTGTCCAGATTTTATCTTGCAAAAAAACTCTCAGTCAATTGAGAACTCAGATTCCTCAGTAACAAATGAAGGACAAATGTCTTCAAATATTATAGGCCCTGAATTACCTCCATCGTTTCAGTGTGCAGAATATAAAGATTATTCAGATGATGAATGTTATGGACCTATGCCTGCTGAATTGAAAGAAGATGTGAATAATGTGATTACAACTATTGAAAAGAGAGCTGTAAATATGAGGAACAAATTGCAGAATACGGTAATTCAGGAATGACACATTTTTGTGTAATTTATAAATTAATTCATAAGTATATGTAATAACAATGTGTACTGTAATATTTTAAATATCTGTGTATATACCGTATTTGATGGCATATAAGACACACTTTTTTTCCTAAATTTGGTCTCAAAAAAGTTACCTGTGTCTTATACGTGAAGGACACAGGTTAACCTTCAATACTGAATGCTATTTTTAGCCCAGATAAAGGTCTAGACACACATAACTTTTTCTACATCTGCCATAATTATTTTATCAGGTTTAACTAAATTTTTGCCAACAAAAATATAGCTCAAAAGGGAGAACTGGGATGGTTTCTTTCCGACACCGCACCGCTCCCATCAAAAAGTAAACGAAACTAGTAGCGCTCGCTCCGCCCTCGGTGTGGAGAAGCGGGGAGTAGTGCATAGTACAACGTACTACTCGTTCAAAGTATGATGCCTGACACTCAGCCAACGAATATGTATTGTTAAGAAGGAAAGCTTCGCAGCAGCAGGAGTGGCTCCCTCCGAACGAAAAGGGACACAACTGCGCATGCGTGAAATATCTATCGCCAAAGCTCGAAGCTGATGTCAAAGTTCGAACAAGGTTCGTCGGTCACGTTTATCAAGAGTTTAAAGCTGTGTGACTCCCATTTTTTCCCCTACATATTGACAGATATAAAATCAGACATCAAACTGCGATATTTATAATACAAGTTCAACTAGTAAAGCAAAAAAGCACAAAAAGCCGAGTTTAAATTATCGCAAAAAGTCAAAGAACGATTCATCTTAACCTGTGTTCCTCAATTTCCTGTACATGTGGCGGAGGTGGAAAATCTCGGCCAGGTACATCACAAAGGGGGAAATTCTTGCCAACAGGTTCCGTCACCAAATCCCTTGGCGAATTGTCCCTCTTCTGTCTAGCGGCGTAAAAGACAAACTGGTTTACATTATGTCTATGAAACCTTTCCTTCTTTACATAGACTTTCTTTGACTCAGCAAACACACGTATCGGTGCTTAAAACTATTTGTTTAAAAAAAAATACCCTGGAAAATATGAATACAGGAAACAAGAAATTAAGCTATACAATTCAGTATAAACTAGGAGTGTTAAACTACGCCAAAGTGCATGGAAAGAGAGCAGCAGCAAGGCACCACCTACCAAAAAAATGATACGTGCTTGGCGGTTGCAGAAAGATCAACTGAAGACTGCTAAAAAACAAAAACATAACCTTCGATGCCCAGCTGCATCTTGGCCTGAACTTGAAAATGCCGTAAAAATGTGGGTGATAGATAAGAGGAATTCTGGGATAAGTGTTTCAACCAAAATGATAATCAATGAGGCCAAAGGATTCGCAGAAAAACATGGGAATCAGAACTTTTCAGGGTCTGAGGGCTGGTGCGACAGGTTCATGAAAAGGCAAGGCTTATCAATGCGCACAAAAACAACTATTGCACAGAAAATGGCAGCAGATTATGAAGAAAAAATACTAGCATTTCATAGGTTTGTTATAAATGCATGCAAGAAAACTTCTTTTGAGCTTGGTCAAATAGGAAATATGGATGAAATTCCACTCACATTTGATGTACCATCCAACAAGACTGTAAGTATTAAAGGGTCTAAATCGATAACCATAAAAACCACAGGTGAAAACATGAAAAACCCGATATACGGTAGCTGTAACATGTTGTGCTGACAGCACAAAACTACTGCCGTTTTTCATATTCAAAAGAAAAACTCATCCGAATTAAAAGCTTCGAACGGGTGTAATTGTTCATGTTCATCCGAAAGGCTGGATGGACGAAGCTGGAATGAAACTATGGTTACAGAATGTATGAGCGAGGCGACCTGGTGGACTCTTAAGAAAACCTTCTCTTTTGGTTTTGGATCAGTTTAGTGCCCATAGAACTGAAACCATAAAGAATAAAGTGAGAGAATTAAAAACCCAGATAGCTGTCATTCCTGGTGGACTGACTAGCCAACTGCAGCCTTTAGATGTATCGGTGAATAAGCCATTTAAGGAAAAGGTGCAAGAACAATGGAACAAGTGGATAGGAGAGCCACATCACGTCCTCGCATCTTCAGGTAGAATGAAGTGGCCCTCTATTTCACAAGTGTGCAAGTGGGTAAAAAGATCTTGGGAGGACGTAAAGGCTGAAGTAATTGTTAAGCCATTTAAGAAGTGCAGAATCAGTAATGCTCTTGACGGAACAGAAGACGACGCATTATTCGAAGAAGGTGATACTAGCGATGACGGAAACAGTAGTGATGACGATATTCTCGTTTTCGATGATGATGATAGTGAAAAGGATTTTTATGGTTTTGAAAGTGATTAAAGTCTAGTTTCATGATAGGCAACGTCTTATATGCCATCAAATACGGTGTATATATATATATGAGATAAAAGTGTAACTTTAATTCTTATATCCCTTCAAATCTCCTTTTTAATTCGGTTATTTCCCTTTTATAACCTAAAAACTGTAATAAATGTTGCCTGAAGAGCAACATTTGAAAATTATTACCTTTTATCTGATTCTTATATAATGACGTATGTACTTACATAATGGCAAAACTGAAACTGAGTTTCAACTGTTTTTGGGTGACTGTGATCATGGCTATTGCACAAAGCCAATCATTTCCTCATATTTTTATTTACGGTGCACACAGGAAGAGATGAATATGAACAAAAGGTGGCACTGAATGCATCTTTGAAGTAAATATAAAGATATTCAAACAAACATTATTCTGCACAGTCACTAATGAATTTACAAATGTTCTCCATAAGTTACCAGCAAGTTCAGGCTAAGTTCAAGAGTACAAATACCTAAAGTTATTTTTTTTTTTTTTTTTTTTTTTTAGAGTATTGGGTTAATTGTTTCCCCCATTCATAAGTACAATATTATCAATAAGTTTTATTAACTTTAAATGCTTGGTAAATTGCATTTTTTTCAAATTATTTTGTAACTATTTGTAAGGCATATAGTGAAGATGTAAAATACAGGAAAAAAATGGTTTATTCTTTTTACATAATATTCCCTTTTAAGCATTATTCTCCTTTAACATGTTAAGCTTCCAAAAAATGCATTTAAACAAAATAGCAATAAATTCTGATATGTGGCTTTTAATGCAATTACAGTACAGTACCAAGTCCAAAATCCAGATGACCTCAAATGATTTAATGTCTAGACCAGTTTTTATTTTTTTTATTTGTAAAAAGGGGAGAAAGAATTAGATTTTGAAATAAGGTCTCGCTTAAATGTATATTTAATTCGTCATGCATTCACAGTATATATTTTTGCATAATAAAAAGGTCCTGATTCTTAATTTCAGTTTGGCACTAAATAAAACTTCTTTATGCTGAAGAAACACAATTATTTATTAACTGAATTCTGTATGATCAACAGTTTGTTGGCTCAGTAGCTGCCTTTTTGCTTGGTGTACATCTCAAACCAAAACATTATACTAAAGTTCATTACTAATACAGTACAAAGTTCGAGATTCGGACACGTTGGGACTTTGGTGATTCCGGATATTAGATTATCAATTTAAATCTAGGAAGATGGCATGTTGAAACTATAAAATTAAAAATATAAAATCATGATTTATGAAATAATGAAGTATTTATAATGTAAATTTACAAAAAAAAAAAAAAAAAATTTAATATTTTTTTTTTACTTTATTAAACATTTTGTTTAAATTGCTTCTTTTTTTGTGCTAATACATTCTCTTCAGTTCTATAGACAGACATAATTTGTTATTAAGTTCCACTGTTCAAGTCCTGTAGTTGCTATGTTGAGAATTCTGACTAACTTGTCAATCGAAATTTTTTTGTTTTCAGCAACCTCTCTATCCCTTTCTTCACTATCGGTAGCAGTCATACTACAGATTTCGCCATCCGGGGTCAATTGATTGATAATTGTGATATCAGAATGAAAACTTCTGTTATACCATCTTCATTTATTACCACTTTTCTTCACATTTCTTTATAAAATCTATTAATTGGAAAATTTAACCTTTTTTTGATATTCGAAAACCTTAAAATTCGCGGCTATCATCACTATCCTCACCATGAAATATGGTAGTTTGACATAAATTATGCCAAGCATTTTTAAAGTATCTGAAGGCACATCTTCTCACAATCTTATGATGCTCCACATAGCAGATTTTATGTTAAAATATTTCAAAAATTCTTGAATAGTCTTGCCGTTATTCAAGAAATTTAACATGGATTTTAAAAATGCTACTTTATATGTTCATTTCAGCGCACGCATTATTCCGATATCTATAGGTTGAATGAGGGACGTACAGTTTGGAGGAAAAAATAACACGGATACATTATCTTTCATTAAAGCTTTAAGTGAAATATGAGACGAACAGTTGTCTACAATCAGGACAATTCTTGCGTCATCAAGTAAACCAACCAAATTCAGATTTTGGGTATGAAATGATTTTCAATACATTTATGTTTGTGTCATCCATGCTCTTTTGAGATCGTATAGTGCTGTCGAGTACCAAGATGTAAAAACATCTTTTTTCTTGGCTTCCGATGTTAAAAATCAAGTGAAAAAAGAAGGAAGTTAGAGTGGGGAGAGAAGATTACGGTCCGTGCTCACGGTGGCAAAAGTGGAAGAGGTCATTGAGTGTAGTGACACTGCAGGTGCAAACTACAGACTGTTTTACAGTAATGGAAGCAAATGGGCCCCATATTGTTACGGGTGGAGAATGTCGGAAGGGTAACAATGTTTCTTTCTAGGGTGTGGAATGTGTTTGAATGAGTTTATAAGTTGGTTGTTGTGGGTTTGTACTTAATAAAAGATTAGCAGCTAGGCATTTAATGAAGTCAGGGATAGTATCAATGCATAAATCTCTATATATGTAAGTGTTGGGAATATACTATGGGGTGTTGATAATTTCACGTAGTATTTTATTTTGTAATACTTGTATTTGTTTTAAATTAGTTTTTGCTGCATGTCCCCATATAAATGCTGCATATAATAAGGGTGGTCAGAGTACAGAATGATATAAAATGATTTTGTTGGGTACTGAAAGATTGCTTTTTCTTCCTAGGAGTGGTCTTATGGATGCAGGAGTAATTTTTAATTTTTCTGTGGTAGATCGGAAATGCGACTTAAAAGTGAGTTTTTGGTCCAGTCACTCTTAGGTATTTGATTTCAGTATTCCAGTTAATTTTTTCTCCAAAGATTTCTGTTGGGGGAGGATATTATCTTATATTGCCTTTTCTAAAGATAATTGCTTCTTTTTTTCCTGTATTAATTTGAATGCACTAGAGGGTGAGCCATTCTTCAAGTTTCATTACATAATTTTGCAATGGTTTCTGCCAGTATAAACTTTGCAGGCTTGTGTGAGTACAGCAGTATCATCAGCAAATAATGCAAGATGTACAAGAGTGTCTTTTAGGATGTTGTTAGAATAGTTATTCTAGAGATAAGGTGACATTATGGAACCCTGAGAGACTCCGGCAGTAGTTTTTCTAGTAGAGGAATAAGAAGAGCCAATTCTAATTTTAAAGGTTATGTTACTGAGAAAAGATGTGATGAGGCGGATGAAGTGATCCGGAAAGTTGAGTGTAATAAGTTTATAGATAAGACCGCAATGCCATACCTTGTCAAATGCTTTTGCGATGTCGAGGAATATGGCGCCTGTGTGGAATTTACAGTTGTACCTGTCTCTGATTAAATTGATCATTCTGAGGAGTTGATGACTTCTGAAGCCGAATTTCTCATCTGGGATAAAATTTGATGAAGGGTGAAATTTCTGAATGTAAAATAGTAGTAGTTTTTCTGTATTTTTTGAAAGATGACTGAGAAGGCTTATAGGTCGATAATTTTGCGGTAAGGTAGAATTTTGCTGCAGTTTAGCGAAAACTATAATCGTAGCATTCTTCCATGAGTTTGGAAAATGAGCAAACTTTATGATGTTGTTGATAATCTAGGTGAGACAAGTGATGGCGATAATTGGAAGGTGCTTTAGTACTTTAGTAGTGATACCATCCTGCCCTGGGATTTCTTCGTAGGTAATGAGTTAATGAAGTTGGCCACAATGGAAAGCGAAGTAAGGATCATGAAGTTGAAAGGGCCGGGAGTGTTGAGGAAGTTATTGACAACTTCATTAACTCTATGAATATGATTATTGTCATATGGATGCAGGTTACGAATGAAAGTATTTTCCATTTGGTCAGCAAAGGTATTCGCTTTGTCCTCATTGGAATAAGCAATGCGTCCTGCTCCATGTATAGGTGGAATAGGTTTGTAAGGTTTCTCGAGTTTTCGTGAAACTTTGTATAAGGAATTATTTTCAGTGGTGAGATTATTGAGGAAATTCTTCCATTTTTTATTTTTTAAGTCTCTGATTCTTCAATTTATATTCCTTTGCATCACATTTAGTTCGTGCTTAATTCTGGGGTCTCTGGTATTTTGCCATCTTTTTCTAATTCTATTTTTCTCCTTTAAACTGTTTTTAATGTCTTGAAGAAGGGGAAGGAAAGGCTTGCTGGTGTGAAAAGTGTTAGTGGCTTCTTTGAGAACTGAGTTGATGTGCTGAGTAAGTTTAATGACTTCACTTTCAAGTTCTTCTTTACTATTAATATGCGGGTTTCTTGAGATGGTATTAGTTAATATTTTTGAATATTTGGACCAGTTTGTAACTCCGGTGCTTCTCTGCCGCGAGGGGGGCTAACTGTGTACTGGGATTTCGAGGAGAATTGGATTGTGGTTGGACGACAGTGCTGCGATGCTGGTAATTTTGATGTTGTTTGAAAAGTTATTAGAGATAAAGAAGTCTATTGTGTTAGCACTATTGTAGCCTGTTGTGCTAGCACT
This sequence comes from Stegodyphus mimosarum, assembly GCA_000611955.2. Lineage (NCBI taxonomy): Eukaryota > Metazoa > Arthropoda > Arachnida > Araneae > Eresidae > Stegodyphus > Stegodyphus mimosarum. Next base: position 288,722 of record KK121704.1, on the reverse strand, counting down.
ATTGTGTGGGTTCATCAGGTGCATGAATTGTATAATTGTTTGTTTGGATTAGATTCAAAATGTCAGTTCCTTTTCTGTTGGGAGTGCTTTTGTTTCAAAAGGGATGTTTGGCATTGAAATCCCTGCCGACAATGGCTGGGTTTTTTAAGTTAAGGAGATTATAGAGTTTCTGGGTGCTGGGGTTGTTATTGGGTGGAATGTAGATATTTGAGTTATTTTATTTTTTATGTTCAATAATGATTTCAATGGAATTACTTCCAAAGGTGATGCATGAATTTGGATGTAATAAGTGTTATATACTGCGTTTAACAAAAGTAATAATTCCGCTTTGATCAGTTTAAGTGTTTTTCTTGGATAAGAATGATGTCCGGTTCTAATATTAAATTTGAAAGTTCTTTCCTCTTGTAAAAAGGCCTGTTTGCATTCCATGATAAAATTTTATATTGCACCTACTGCTTGAATTGAGTGAATTAAAGGCAATTTCCTATTTTTTAAATAATTTTGATTACTGCGCGTAGTATTTTACCAAGAGGTGAAGTTTTTTTTTTTTTTTTTTTTTTTTTTTTTT
>KK121704.1:245106-275441 GCA_000611955.2 Stegodyphus mimosarum | reverse complement strand
ATAAATTATTATGAAATATATATATATATATATATATATATATATGTAAGATATATAATAAAATAAGTCATATGTAATTGGCAAATTTTTGTGTTTTCAGGTGGTACCAGAATTAATTTACCTGTCAGCGCAGCCAATGTGCACTATGTAGATAGACTGGAATTTTCTTAAAACATACCTGAAAAGTCAGGGAATTTCATTCTCCTGTTTGAGTGGCAACTCTGCCATCAGTATAACAGTAGAACTGTTATCATTGTTCATTGCCACAATGTATTCAAAAACAGATTAAAGATCCTGCATATACCTTATGCATCACATTAGGGAATAAAGAATGCCATTTTACAGAAATATACTTTTATTCACAGGTAGCATTTGGATACAGCTTCACGTTACCACATCTTAGCTTCCTCTGAAACGTACTTTTGATTCACAGTGACAAGATATAATTACAAAATAAGCTCAATATGTACTGCCACCAAATTAGAAACCTATTTTTGACATATTCCTCCCACCTGAATTTACTGAGCAGCAGATTCACATATCTGATAACTATAATACATAGTGTATAATACTTCAAACAATGACATGTAAAATTATGGTTACCAAAATGATGTAACAAAATTCAAATACTTGAAAAGGCAACATGTCACATTCACACTTCTTCTAAAGGCATGATAAAAGATATCACTAAAACTAGGCAAATAAAAAAATCAAAACATTATAAAGTATTGAAACAAATACACAACATTTTACAGACACATTACTAGTTTCACAATTTTGCCACTACTGGTATCAAAGGAATAGTTTCTGGTAAATTGTTTTGGACACAATTATCCAGCTCAAGTCTGTACAGTCTTTGTACTGGTCTCAAAAATTCAGAAGTATCTGTTTTTATAAGTCCATCACGATTAGGTAGCAGTTTTATCCCATATGCTAAGTTCCAAAATGCATGTTTTTGTTGCTGTCTTACAGTAGAGCAATTTCTCTCACCTCAAGAAGTTTAGCCATTGAGTTTTTAATGGATTACTGTACGTTATTGTTCCAGATACTTTACATGGAATCTTACTCTTATTTGTTCTCTTATTTCTTGTAGATACTTAGCTCATTTGCTCAGTTTCATATTGATATCAGGTATTTCTGATTTGGAAATCTCCCTCAAAAACATCTCATGAATTAATGATGATACATCTTTAACATCTTTGGATATATAAGTAAGTGGCCTAGTATTAATTATTCTTTCACAGTCACATAGTACTGTAAGTAGTTCCTCATAATCCAGGGCAGCATGGTGTAGGACTTTTTTGAGAATTTCTATGTTTCTTCATTTGAACTAAATGCTTTCACCAGGATATGGAGGGAGGATTAAATTTAGATTGAATTCTTTGGTCATTGGTCTTTGGACCCAGTCTTTCCCAATCAAATGTATGTAGAAGGCTCTCTACCCTTTTAAAATTGCTGCGATTGTCCAAAAATATTGCAGATAGTTGTTCATTGCCGAAAGATAAAAAGATCTGTGATTAGAAAAAACGTCAGTAGTCAAGGATGTTATTCACTTCAGATAAATGACCTGATAGACTGCATAAGTATAAATAACAATATAAACTTTTCAATTGTGTCTAAGGTAAAAGGGTTCTTCAAGATCAACACTTACAATGTAAAAAATATCTGCATTGCATACTCCATCTTTTTTGCAAAATTCCTGGACCTGTGTCACAACTTTTGGCTTTGAATCTTTGACTTTTCACACACTTTCTAATACAGTGTCATATCATCATATGAGCCTTGAGAATCATCTTAGAAGTACTAGCATGTAGCAGCTGATTATGTGTATTTATTATCAGTAACTTTACGACTGCATGATCAGATGGCAAAATAACAGGAACTTGAAATCATCAATATCGTCTCGATAAGCAGTAATTGGTCTTGGCTCTAATCAGACCATCTCAATCAACTAACTATAGGTATAATGTCTTTAATTTTATCATTGTTTACGCTCTTAAATGATTCATTTAAATAAATAATATCAGACCTATCTCAGCTTTTTCAATTTCTGAAACAGACAAAATTTTTGGAGGTTTTGTTAGTAGTTTTTTGTAATTTAAAGTAAAATCTAAACATCCAAGCTAATATGTTGACTATTTTCTTTTTTTAGATGAAAAATATCTATGACATTAATTGTAAGATTTAGAATTTTGCTTAAAAGTTATCGATACTGATTATGCTTTTCTGAATTTGTGACTTCTTTGTCTGGCAAGTCACTGCTTTTAGGCCATAACGACTCCAGTTCTAACAGCCATGCTGGGCCCTCCCACCATTTCAACTGCAAAAACTGTTTTAACTGAACAGCCTGTAGAAGGTAGATTGGCTGCATTCAGCTCCAAAGGAATGTAAGGCCAAATTTCAAAATAGAAATATTCTAATATTAATGTAATAAATTTGCCACTCTAATACAAGAGCTAAAATTTTAAAAGAACATCCTAATCAGGCTAATTATTTTGATGCTTTAACCCAAAAGTTCAAAATTAGAATATTGGTACTATGAGTTAAATTCAATAATAAAATTAAACATTTTCATATAAAATAGCATTGTCCCTTTTATAGAAATTTTTATAAAATTATGTAATCTGGACTATATATTAATTATTTACAGTTAAGTTGATAAGAGGGGGACTCCATATTTTTTTACAGCTGCTATAACAAACTTATTTCATTTTTAGTGAGTTATATATGTGTATATACAGATAACTCTGTTGTATTTAGTGGTTTCTTAAAGTTATGGCTCAGATGAAATATGATCGTATAATTAGAATATATTCATTCCTTCACCATTTTTTCATTTCTCAAATACAGAATAATAATATTACTTTTATTATGATACAGGAAAGCCATTCCCAAAGGCATTCTGAAGAAGAAAAAGAAATTTCTAAAAAATTGAAAAAATACAATGTAAGTATTTTTAATGGCTCATGTATTAGTTATACAGTAAGTAGTTAAGTTGTTTGGCTGTAAATAACAGTCAGTGATTAATACTGAATTTACATTGTTTCTTTTTAATAGTTTTTTAATAAAATGTGCTTCTATTTTATTTAAATTTATTTAACTCCAGTCTGTATAAGTTTGTAGCTCACTTATTTAAGTTCTTCTCTATCTCTGTCATTTTCTGGAGCAAAATATTTTATCTGCTTTCTGATCATTCCTGATTTCTAAAAGTGTCATTTCTGTCATCTGCATTAGTTAAAAATATGTTTTTGAAATGGTGTTCGCTGCAAGCCTAGGTTAGAAATTATTTTAAAGGTTCTTACAGAACTGGGATGAAGTTGATCATTTTGTAATATTTACAGAATTCGCTGAGATATTTCAGTGATTTCATAGCATTTGAAAAAGAATGCAGAAATTGCTTTCTGAAAAAGATTTATAAGTGCTCAGTTTTTTTATTTTTTTAAAGTACTGTTAATTATTTTTGATTTTTTGGAAGTATTCATGTCACTACAGGTTTTTTTATTTTATTTTATTTTATTTGCAAGTTTGTTTCAATGGTATAAAGGAATAATACTATTATGCCATTAAACAGAATGGTGTGATTCAGAAGAAATGTGGATATTTGAAATATTAAATAAATTGAAATTTCTTTATTTAGATATAATTCAAAAATAATTATTGTAAATGCTGACTCACTGAAATAATATATTTATAAGTATAATTTTTTTAACAGAAATCTAAACGTTCTGAGACATTATTAGAAATGCATCAGAAGAAAAAAAAGAACAAAGAGGTAAGTTAGTGAACATTTATTGGAAAAGAAATTAAATTATGTTTATTTTATTTTATTTTTGTTGTTGTTGTTTTGTACTCTGAGTAAGGTGTTTAGATACTACAAAAACGAGTTAAAGGAACAACAAGATGAAAATTTAATGTGTTTGGAGCTAAGAACATTTAACTTCACAAGATCTTTATTTTGTCATAACTGGTATTTCTTCAAAATGAAAAATTGCCTATTTTTTCAAAAAGAAGAAAAGTAAATAAGAACATAAATATGATATAAATGGGTAGGGAAAAGTTGCTATTAACAATATTTTAGAGATATACATAGAAAAATTTAATAAGGTGTGTTATAGATAACTGAAATGTAGCCTTTACAATATTTTTCCATACTGTGTATTAGATATGTAGGACTTCTCTGAGTAACAAAGTATATTCACAATATTTTGTTGGATTTAAATCCAGAGAATATAGGGACCATTCTTTCTGCTGGTTTACCCTCAAGATAATTAGTCATTAGCATGGTGCAAGGGGCATGAACATTATAATTTATTGGGAGGATATTATTAGTGCTTGCACCCATAAACAACTTGATATGAGTATCAAGAACTTCATCTCTGAATATTTCAGCTTTCATATTTGTGCTTGTAAAAAGTGTAGGTCAGTGCACCATTCAGAATGATGCCACCAATGTCATGATTCCACCACCTTTATACTGATATTTTTCATGAATATTTTCAGTTGTATTGCTTGTGTTTTGCTCACTCAAGAATCCAGCTTTACATATTTGGAATCACTTTCCAAACAAAATCAAGACTTATCAGTAACGAGAACTTGGATCCCATCCATAGTAATCCAGTAACAATTATCTTTGCAACTGAGAATATTTCGTAGTCCGAATAAATAAATAAGTGTAGGTTGCAAATTATGGATTTCTTTGCATGCAGCCTGGCATTTAAGATATATCTGAATAGTCGAGCCCCCGTAGCTTAGAATATTTCATTTTTCCAAAAATGCAATCTTCATAATACTTTGCTTACACCCAAAATCTCATATAAAAGATATATTTGTCAAATTTCAAGAAGATTGGATAATATTTAGAATTTTGCGCATTTATCTCTTATTTCAAACTAGTGAAATTTCTAATATTGAAGTGCTTTGTACTAATGGGCTTCTTGTGTATTTCTTTCGTCTTTTCATGTAATTGAACTTTAAAATGGGAACCTTAAGAGGAATTGGGCTGCTACAAACGGTGCGTAGTGGTGAATTTTTAAGAGCTTGGCACCCTTCAAAGGATCAAGTACTTTTAGTTTTTATTAACCATCACGAGGAAATGAAAGGAACACTTTAAGATGCTGCTAAATCTGCCAGTACTAAACTACAGGAAGTGTGGAGCAAAGAAAATATCCGTATTAAGACAGAGGAGAATATCTGTGCAAGGATATAGAAGCTGTACAAAGAATTCCAAAATCTGGGTAAAAATAAATCGAAAAACTCGGATAAAGCAAATTGGAAATGACATATGGTGATTTCCTTGTGTTATTTGACATTTCCTGGCTAAATGTGATGGACATGATTAGCATATCACAAGAAGATTATGTCACAAAGAGAAGATTGTATGAGTTTGTCAATGAGTAAGACTAGGCAAGGTTTTCACCTCAAAAATAAGTTCCAGAGTCTGTGTTTCACTTGGTAGGAAGTCATATATATGACAATTCTGGACGAAGAAAGTCCTTTTCAAGACTTTCTGGAAGAACAGCTAGTGGAAATGGCTAACTACATCCAAAGTGACTTAAAAGATGGCTCCAAGAGAAGACTGCTTGCTCTACATCAAACAAAGTGGATGCCAAAGGCACTATATGCATTTAAAATTGTCTTCTTCACTAAACAGTTGAATATTCCTCGACAAGAAAATAAAGGAATGAAATAGGTTGCACATTTTATCAGCCTTATATATGTTCAGATTTGGCATGAAGCAGTTGTAAGTCGATGAGCCGCAAAGAATGATTTGGATGTGCTTCTGAGCACTTACCCAGATGCAGAGGTAAGAAAAAAAAAAAAAGAACTCTCACAGTTGTAAAGAGACATCTGTGGTATCTGTCAGAAACAAGTGTAGAATTGATTTTCTTGGATGAATGTATTACTCAGGCTAATAAAGAAAATATGAGTAAAAAATTTAAAAAAGAGAGAGAAATGAAATGATGAGAGGGTAAAAACCTATTTTTTGAAGGACAAGACCTGAGCCCTTTCATTATTAATAAAACAAAGATGTTCTTTGAAATGTTTGGAATCCGTGATGTGACAGAATTCTGCAGTGATTCTCTAAGAAGCCATGTGGATGCTCTTAATGTGGTTAGTGATATCGCAGAAAGAGTAATTGCCTGATTAAAAGCTTTAACAAATCAGTCAGGGATGAACAACAACAAAAAAAAAAAAAATTCTTGTTGAGGGTAGTCGAGCATCACAGAAAAGTTTTCTCCAAGTGAACAAAAGATGCATCATTCAACGTTGATTAATATAACCCTTGTTTTGCCTATCATATTGCCTATTAATCTTAATGTCTAGCTTTAATATTATTTAAAATTTTTTATTTCTAGTCTTCCCAATAAAAGTAATTAACATTGTGAAAAATCATATCTTTTGCAGAACTGATCAAAGTGTGCAACCTCTAAATATTATCCAGTCTTCATGAAATTTGGCAAATATATCTTTTACATCACTGAGACTTGGAAAGTAAGCAAAGTCTGCAAAATTTCTTTGGAAAAATATTTTATTTTTTGCCTTACAAAAGTGAACATACATGTGAAGTTTTGTCCAGCTATTCATTCATACAGTCCTTGAGATTAGAATTTGAAGCACTTCTTTCTCTTTCCCACACATGCTAAAAGAACAGATGCAAAAAATATGCATATTTCTGTGTAGGAAACTTGAACCTTGTTGGACTGTAAGGTAACACTGACTTTGAGCTATTTCATTTTCTTATCACCATAAAAATAATTTGTGCAATTTAGTGAATTTACATAAAAATAGCAAGTAAATAACTTACTTTAGAATAATACAGATTGACTATTCTTTCATTTAAAGTATAATATGCAATAGTGAAAAGAATGTTTCTCCCTACCTAACATATTTGTGTATTTTCAGTTATAATATATGTTCAGTATTTGTAATTAATAAAGGAGCTTTCTAATTATCCACACTCCCACCAAAGAGTCATAGAAAAGTAAGGCAAAACAATATATTGCTCAAATAGTTGTGTGGCAGCCCATGATGTTGGCAAAAAGTTTTTATGGGACAATCCAGGTATACGCATAGCAGTTTGGCCTCAGTGCAATGCTGATGTTGTATGTTGTTTTTGCAATTCTGTACTTTTTTTTTAAAGCAAAAACAGATTGCTGTGTGCATGGAGAGAACATCAACGCAAGAAACGAATTTTTTTTAATTACTTTATTATTGATATTTCTTGTTATTTGAGTTCTATTGACTAATCGATTTCTTTTGCAGGAAATTGTTAGTGCACCACCATTTTGAAAATGGCTGTTGCCTATTTGCGCATTAGCTCAATGAAAAATGAATTAGCAATTAGTTTATTAATGCTGTCCAAAAGCAACATTGAGTTAACAACTTTTCAGTGTATTGTAGATAATCAGATCGGAATTGACCCCCACTGAGAGATCGATTGTGTTGAAAATGACCTAAATATACTAAAGGTCAAAAACTGGAAAACAGTTGCTGAAAGCAGAGGTGTCTGGAGAAGAGCTGTGGGTTATCGAGCCTATGAACAAGTGGAAAAAGTAGGAAAATAGTATGAAAATATCTGATTGTATCGAAAGTTTTCCTCCAAGAAACGTTCTTAATAAAATTAGGGGGAAAAAAACATGAAAGCAGTACCTTTCATGCAGGTAGTAATCACCACAAAAGTCTATAAATTTCTGCCAATGTTTTGGTAGTCTTTCAAAGCCTTTGGCCCAGAAACTTGAGTCCAAAAAACAGATCAGCCTCATTTCGGATGTCCTGTGCAGAATGGCAGATAGCACCAGTAAGATGTAGCTGCAAGTGTGAAAAAAGGTAGAAGTCCGAAGAAGCATTGTCGGTGCTATATGGTGGGTGTGGCAAAAGATCAAATTCAAAACTGTACGGAGTCCAGCCAGTGAATGCAGACACTGTTGTCTTGCATTATCTTGGTGGAACATTACCTTTCTGACCCGGAACTCAGTTCAATGTTTTACCTTGATAGCAGCATCAACACAGACTAGCATCTCACTGTACACCTTACTGTTGAGGATTTTACCTTTTTTCAGATACTCTTTATGGATAATACCATGGCAATCCCACCAGATACAAAGTAGGATCTTTTTATTAGCGAAATTGCGCTTTGCGATGCTGCCGATGGGGTCACAGGGTGGCAGACCAACCCCCTTTTCAGCCTGTGTTGAAGTAAATCCACTTTTCATCAGAAGTGATGATCATTATCCAGGATTTTGTCTTTGCTTTGATATTCAAGCAGATTAGTGCAGACCCGAACATGTCTGTCCTTATCTGTTTGAGTCAGCTCATGCACATCCAGCAATTGAACTTGTAACTGGTACGTCAAGTTTATGCTATGCATAGTGCAATTAATGGAGATGGCACTAATGTCAAACTCCTTAGGAAGCTCTTGAGTGGTTGCATACTGATTTCCTTGCACAAGTTCTTGTAGGTGGGCCTTATCAACATCAGTAGGCTGCCCTGGTGCTCTGCTTCTTGATATCTAGTCCTTGTTTTTGAATTTTTAGTACCAAACCTTCACATTGTCTTATGATACAACATTAGTACCTAAAGCTGTACACATGATTTGGTGACATTCTGTCGCTCAATTTTTGCAACAGAACTGGAAGTAAATGATGGTTCTAATCTGGTAATGTGACATTTCCATTTCAGACATTTGTACTTCATAATAAGGATATTTTTTTTACCAATTTCACAAGACAGTGTTCTAAAACAGGTCACTATCTTTCAAATGCCAAAACTCGTTTGACAAAATATGATTAACATGCCAATGCAAACTGTTTGTGCAGACAATATTTGCGGCGGTGGGAAACTTTCGTTAAAATCTGATGCTTTAATAAATAATGAGAACAACAATAAATTGCATTTAAATTTCCTTTTTTCTGTTTTGGAATGCACACAATGTGTTATTTATTTATTTATTTACTTGAAGTTTAAATCAGCTTACAATTCTCATTTATGTAGTTACCAGTCCTCCCAGATTTTTCCAGTAAATCACTGAACTCTTATGATTTTTTAATTTTTACCCTTTAATGAAGAAAATGTTAAATTAAAATGTGCAACTTCTGTTTCATACCTAATACTATTAAGGATAGTTTTTCTTGCTAAATTTTATGTGATCAGAATTGTCTTAATCTAATGTTATTTTTTAAGTTGCTAAGTTTCAATCTGTTCATTTTATAAAGAATTAACGTATGCATAATCAATTAATATTTTTACTTAATTTTTTTACATCTGCATATAATAGGCATAATATATTAATAGGGTTATCTGCAGTAGCAGTTCCCAAACTTTTAAACTCGCAGGGTCCATTTGAGAATCAGCTCTTCTAATCGAGCCCCTTATCCTATGTCTTACAAATTAATGATGTTTTAAAAATAATAGTATAGGGTAGGAAAAAGTTGTAGAAGCAAAGTAATGTAATGTAAGAAGATATTTAAACGATTGTGCAATCTCCGTAAAATGAAATTGAGTTTAAGGGGACATATGAAATAAAAACTTTCAAATTTTCAATTTTGGGCTAGAAAAATAAAATTGACTGAGACGTTTCCAAAAATATATAATTTATGCATGTTTCGAAATTTTAAAAGACCGAAATCTCTCATTAAAAAATGTAAACAACCTCTGGCAGGCCCACGTATTTAAAGAGATAGATTTTTTATATTCCGTTATCTGTTGCACATGCAGATGTTTTAGCAGTTTTTATTACTTTCTTGGTCAGTATATGATTCTTTTGAAACACTTGGCAACACTTTTTTAAACTGGCTTGTTCACTAAGCTGTGTGGTGAACAATTGCCGATTTTCGTATGTTTATGTTCAACGTGTTTTGTTTATTTTATCTTTCGCTATTCTTTTTGCTCTTTTCATTTAAATTCGTGCTCTCTGTGTTTATTTTTTATTTTAAAAAACTGTTTTTGAGTATTATTACATTAAAATTAGGCTTGTTCGATGCAGTAACATGTTTTAATGATGGTGTACAAAACTATTAGGAATGCAACCAAGGTTTTATATGGTAAAGTGTCTGCAAAAAATAGATTGTCTTAGAATTTGTGAGGCTCAGCTCGCTTACCAAAAGCTTCCCAAAATGGCCAAAAATAAAAATAAATTTATAAATAAAAGCAGCTTGATATAGAAATGTCAGTTCAAAATGATTATGATGCAGGAAAATATTAAAATGATATATTTTTTTCTTAACTTTCGGTACGTTTTTCTTGAAAACTATTCAACCTGGAAGGTTCCAATTTTCTACAGTTGTTTATCATTACTACTTCTTTGAAACTATGCAGGATATAAAATTTACAAGCATTAGTATTGGATATATTAATAATTTAATACTAATTTTGTTTACGATTTTCAAAACATTTCTCTAATTTATTTTTAATATTTTTTCTTTTAAAGTGAAATGTAAAATACTGCGTATTATTCTTAAATGACATTTTTTTAACTACCATCTAAAATTTGAAGACGATTGGTGCCATAATTTTTAAGAAAAGTGTACCAAACTAGCACGTTGTCACAAGAGATTCGTCAATGGTAAGTGAAATTAAACAACTGGTTTTTAAAAATGTCAGGCATTTAATCTATATTTTATGCCTTTTCTGCAATCTACAATCTATGTATTTTAAATGAAAAAAAGAATCAAGTGTATAAGTTTATTCTGAGAAAAGTTATATCCTAATAACTTTCGTCTCGAAATAGTTGCATTTTGCCAGTCGACATGTCGCATGTCTCCTTAAAATTTACCATTATATCTCAATTCATTCTTAGTGTGATATTGTCAAAAGTTAGCCATACAGAAAGATTCTTTGAAATTTTAATGACTAAGTGATTTTTTTAAATTTTAATAACTCAAATCAATATGTGTTATAGCAGATATTTTAGATCATTGCTGAGAGCATCGTTAAACTTGTTATAATAAATTTGATTCTTGCGATTTAATCATTACATGAAATTCAATTCAAATACAAATTCAGTTATTACTACTTTTAACTATTCATTAAAAAAAGACAGCTGCAATTTAATATTTCTGTTATGCAACTATAGTGCACTGTAGGCTTAAATTAAGACATGATGTAAAAAAGTTTAATTAAACACTTGTTACAATTTTATACTCCCCCCCCCAGTTCAACTGTTGGTAATTGCAGATGAATGTCTTATTCTGCATTGATGTATATATATTATGATGCATTGATGTCTTTATATTGTTTTAAATCATTCGAAGAATCCTACTTTGCTGGGATTACACATAAGAAAGCAACACTAATTTTGCTTTCTCAGACAAGATTCTAAATTCATCTTATGTGCAACCAAAACTCCAGCCGACATGAACTAATAGGTTTTGAAACACTATTTTTAGTTCACTGTGAAATGAAATCTGTGATGTCTTTGTATTCCTTTGCATTTAAACTGGATAGTTTTTTGTTCATGCTGAATACATTCAATACCCATTCAAAGTCATTCAAACACCTTCTCTTGAGCTGTTGGAAAACCAGACTCAAATGAATCTTTCAAAGCTTCAAGATGCATTTATTTTTAAAATTTTTTTTTTTTTTTTTTTTTTTTTTTTTTTTTTTTGTGGAATCTTAATGTTGTTTTCTTTTAAGAAGTTTTTGCAAGAGAGATGCAATTATTATCTTCTTTTCCACGCACATCATTACCTCAGTTTCCTTTAAAAAAAATTCTTTGATGTTTTCATAAACAATTGTGCATTTTTCCGTAATAGTTGTAGATGTGTGTATTAAGTTCATTTCATACTTCAGAGTCTATTAAGTTCATATCATAGAAAGAATGAGGTTGTCAGGACTCTATATCTCTCCATTGCCAGCCAGATTCAACATGGTGAACTTTCACTTTCAGAATGTAATTTTTAATTTTTTTAAAATTTTGATTCTACTTTTTGTTTCTTATTCTTTAATTTCATTCAGTTTTTATTTTTATTTTCATGGAGTGGTCAGGAGACACTGGGAAGTGCACAGATTGAAACTGCACTGAGCTATGTAACAATGTTTTCATTAATTTTAACTTTATTGACCTTAAAAGTATTTTGATAAATAAAAGTCCTTCTCAACTCAGAATCCTTCCTGGACCTTTCTGAACTCAGGTTTTCTCAGTATAAAAGTATGTAAGAAAATTACAAATGAGATAAGCCAGAAAACATAAAATTTATAATACATAATTATATACATCAGAATACATAATTATATACATTATATTTTATATCAGAATCATATTATAAATAGTTCTGTAATTTAATGCATTATAAAATGATTTTTAGTTAAGTTGGAGGTTTTTTGAAATGTTGTTATTGTGAGTGGACAGTTTGAAAACCTCTTGGAAACTCCTGGTTTTAGAATGAAAAACCTCCCATTTTTTCATATTTCAAGATTTAGCACCTGTGCACTAATTTTTTTACTTATTTTGTATCTATTTATAAATGTAAAAGTATTTTTCTCTGCTTGTTGAATGTGTTTAAAACTTGCCATGCTGTATCAAATATTCAATAATGAGATATTCTTTTATGCTTATTTTTATTACTGTACTTTTTCTCTTTTAGAAGAAATCATCTGAAAAAAAGGAAAGGAAAGCTTTTGACAGAGATGAGATTGCAGTTCGACATTTCAGCAAGAAACAAGTGGATTCTGTTATAGACAAAGCAAAGTATCTGAATTCCCGATTTGCACCTGGAAATAAACAGTATTTGTAACATAAACATTAAATATCAGCAATGCACTTTTTCTTTAATCCTATTAGAGTAGACATTTTAAGCTTAATATTTACATGGGTAACAAAAAGGAGGGAAAATATACATTTTTATAAACTAAGTTTATGGTTTGGAGTTTTATGAAAATCGTTATTTAAATAGTATAGACAACACTGCATTTTAATTAATGTGTGAGATTATTAGTTTCATAAAAATATCAAATGTACAAGCACTTGAAAAGAGTTACTGAAATAGTTTTGATGGCTAATGCCTTTTATAGCCACCTTTGGTTTATTTTATCTAGTTTCTTACGTGATATAATTTAAGTGCAGATATCGTTCGAATATTGTTATTTATTTCCCAAAGTCCATTTATATATGATCACATAAAATATACACTTATTGTGATCAACAACATCAATATCACTTATTGTAATCAACAATTTAGTTAAATTGATCAAAATGGTGACCAGATAAAAACTCACTGGACAAAAGCCCACCAATGTGGGGAAACCCCACTGGGATATTTGCCCACACAACAAATAGGCACACAGCTGAAAGCAAATGCAGATAAAAGCCCACACTGACATAAACCTACATTGTAAAAACCCATACATGGAAGCCTACTGTACGTGTTTTAAAAGGTATTAATTTTCTCATTTTTTTTAGTTTCTGTAAAGAAAATTCATAAAAAAAATATATAAACAAAAAGCAAATTAATAACAATTAATTAAGTAAAAGAACATGTTTTATTTTGGTTTCCATATGAATTTAAGCCGTCTCACTGTAAATTTGGTTTATTAATTTGCACTATTTTTCTTTGCTTTTTCTTCTGTTAAATTAAGTTAGCTCAGTATTATTTTTGTTTCAGTTTTGCTTTATGTTCCTGTTATGATTATAAATACATACATATGTATGGTGTAAGGTATTATATTTAAACCTTGAATAAGTCTGATTAGGGAAGGTCAAAGGAAATATTGGCCACTCTGCTTCCCCTAATTCTGCAAAGCTAAAAGGAATATAAATTGCACTAAATGTGCATCATGTGCAGAGAATAATTTTTATTGCATTGTAAATTATGTAACTAGTTTTTTTTTTTTTTTTTGGTAGCTTTGCCCAAATTTCCTGGGTCTTTAAGAGCCCCCTATGAAGACAGTCCTCCATTTAAGCAGATAGCTGTTTTGTACTTTGTCTTAACTGATTAAGCAACAATAGTTGCAAAGGTGTAGCATAAATGAATAGAACTTTATAATAGGTTAATGCATTTTTAATACATTGTTGATTGGAGTTTCTTCGAAGCTAAAAGTTGAATTTATTTTATTAAATCTCTCTCACTCTTACAGTTCACAGTCTTCATCTTATTTTGAACATCTTGTAATTGGAAGAGCCCATATTGAATGAATATTTAAATCAATAAAGCTAATCAATTTTAGTGTAAACATATTATATATTTAAAGGCAAAATGGGAAGAAAATGTGCTTTATGTAAATCAGCTGTAAGCATTTTCCGTATTAGCTTCAACAGAATTAAAACAACACTTTTTTTGTGGGGGTTCACTTCTTTTGTTGAACACACACCATCATTACATGGTAAATGTTATTTCATTTAGATTAAGAAGAAAAAAAATGTCACATAAAAATTTATTTTTAAACATATTGTCATAAGTTCACATAAAGGAAGAAGAAACTGAACATTAAAAATAAGCAAGGTTGTCTCGAGAGCATAATATGATTATTATTATTTAACTTCCAAATATGTTTTTTCAATAGTTGCTAAGTTGATTTAATTGTTTAAAAAAATAATATTTTTATGTTGGCAATGTTTCAAATGCAGGCTCGAGAGCCACATATGGCTCACGAAAATCGTAGAGATATGAATTTTATTTCAAAATGATTAGAATAGTTTTTCTCTTGTGATGGTATGTGGCTTGAATTATTTTTGGACGTTCAATAAAAATTTTCTTGCTGTGTTCCATCATTAGAGTTTTCATTGGAGTTTAACACCACACCGTTGAAGCATTAATACCACACCACAGCAGTAATATTAAAATTTGGTGGCAGCATTTAGGGATTGTTCCTGAGAGTTAATTTAGGAACGGACTTTTTCGCCTGCGAACTTGAGTTAACTTCGTGTGCGTTGATTTCCGAGCGTCTCCTTGTGTGAGTGTTCCGGATCGTGGAGTGGATGTTCCAGACAAGGCAGTATTGTAAAGGACTTTATGTGAGCAGTCAAGACTTATTTCTCTGTACAAGAGCGATCTAATTTTGGGTGCAAGGACAGTTCACATGGTGAAGCGTTTTCAGAAAGTGACAGTGTATCAGAAGGGAACACTGGAGAAGCATGATCTAGTGCCACAAAATTGTGAAATTTCCCGGAAGAGTTGGAGTATCCAAGTTAGGGCTAGGAGAGTCATCGAAGGTGTCTTCAAATTGGTGAGTACCATTTTTGTGATTTTGGAGAAGTTATGCCAGTTATTCGAGACTAAGTTTATTTTGGATATAGCTCTGTTATTGGGGATTAAAAGTTTTCTGGTGGTTATTGAAAGTTAGTCTTGTGGTTACTTTTGCTAATTGAAATTTAATTGTTTATTCTAATGTTTAGTAAAGATTTAAATTGTTTGAACTATTGTACCGGTATACTTTAGAAAAATTTAGTCTTTAGATTAGAACAGAGTTAGAGGACAATATTTATATAGTTGAGATATACCTGTTGTTGTTTTTGTGTTATTATATTTTGGGGTAGGTTATTTTTCTTTAATTTTCCATAATGGGTGAGTTTATGAGAAAATTTACTAAAGCTCTGCTATTGGAGTTAGCTGAGGAATTTGATACAAATGTGTGTCAGGCAAATAGAGTAAGAGAAATTAGGCAGGCTATTCGAAATTCTGAGGACTATGAAGAGGAAGCGTTGAAAGAATATGCGGCAAGAATTTGGGCTGCGACTGAGCAGAAAAAAGCAGAAGAAATAGCCGAACAAGAGAGACGTGAACGTGAACAAGAGAGAGCAGAGCGGGAATGGGAGCGAGTATTTGAATTGGAAAAGTTAAAAGTGATAAATGTTGTTGAGACTAATAGCCTAGTTTCCATGATTTCGACAGTTGAACAATCTAGAGAAAAAAGGGTTAATTTGAAGGGTCTAGTACCGCGTATTGAACCGAGTAAGATAGATATTTCATTATTCTGTATGGTATTTGAGAAACAAGCTCAAAAAGAGAACATTAAGGAGATAAAATTATGTCTCGCAATTAATTCCTTTATTACCTCTCGATGTAGCCCAGATAATAGTGAAAGAACCAGCAGACAAAGGGGATGATTATCAGCATGTTAAGAAATTACTCATGCATAGATTCAAGCTTAGTTCTTTGGCACTAAAAACAAAATTTGAAGAGCATTCTAGAAAAAACGGAATGTTATGGGTGGATTTAGTGTATGAATTGAGAGTGTATTTAGAGAATTGGTTGGATTCAGTGGAAGTTCAAGATTTTGAAAGTCTTAAGGAACTTATGCTCATCGAGCAAATTAAACTGCTAGTCCCTCTAGAAATAAGAGAGCACTACTTAGACAATTGGGAAGAATTTAAAACAGCTTCTATTTTAGCAGAGAAATGCGACAGGTATGAGGCTTTGCAAAGAGATACGAGGTAGTTAGATCAAAGAGCGGGGTTAAAGAAACTATTTGAGAAAGATAGAGAGCGGTATGTAAGTTCCAATGGTAGTTATAATCAGAAAAGTAGTGGTCATCAAAGAATTGAATCAGAGGAGCATAGAAAAGTGGAAACTCCTAAAAAAAACAAGCTTTCAAAGAAGCAGGTTTTGAGAAACAGCGGAAAATAAGGTGTTACCAATGTGGAAAGGACGGACATATCCAACCTAACTATCCATCACGAAAAGAATATAAAAACAAGCTTTCAAAGAAGCAGGTTTTGAGAAACAGCGGAAAATAAGGTGTTACCAATGTGGAAAGGACGGACATATCCAACCTAACTATCCATCACTGGAAAAGAATAAGGCTACTTTGGTGAATAATCTAAGAACGGAGAGTTTAGGAAAATGTTTTGAGTTGTATTTCAAAAAAGCAGTAATTAATGGGATAGAGAGAGAATATCTGAGGGATACTGGAGCTGGAATAGATCTGTATAATAGTACTTGGATTAATACTAGTGACTTATTAGGGGAAACTGTATGGGTGAAACAGCCTTTGGACACAGAATGTAAATGTTTACCTTTGGCAAAAGTCACCATTGAAGGTGATTTTGGTGTAGTCACCACAAGTCAGTGGTTACTCCGGTAAAGTTAGATAAAGAGTACTATTTGTTAGGAAATAAAACTGCACAGTTGATAGAGGAAATTAGGGAACGACCGGTTCTCTTGAATGTTGTGGAGACTCGTAGTCAAGCACATGCACGCAGGATTTTAGAGAAAGCGAGTGCAGAAGACTTAGATTCCAGATCAGAAGAAGAGAAAAAGATAGAAAGTGAAAAGATCGTGAGTAATGAGCAATCGGAAGAAAGGAAGTTAACCAGTAAAACGGAGGATGCCATTAAAATTCCAGATGTCAGTTTAGAAGGAAGGTCTATTCTTGCAGATGTTTCACCAGTAGAATTCTCGGAAGCACAAAAAACTTGCGCTAGTTTAGTGGCCCTGTGGAAGAAAAGGGAAAGTGAAAATGGAAAGGAGTTTATAATTGTCAAAGAAAGACTATTCAGGGTGTCAGGTTCTAAAAAAGGGGAAGATAAGCTTCAGCTGTGTGTGCCTCTTGTTTTTAGGAAAGGGATCTTGGAAGTTATGCCACGAGGAAATCTCTGGTCATTTAGGGGTAACCAAAACCAAGGATAGAATTTTGACACACTATTTCTGGCCTAATTGTTACCAGGAAATTGAAGAATTTGTGAGGACGTGCGATATTTGTCAGCGTGTAGGTCACAATAGGGATAAAAAGAAAGCCCGAATGAAGATTGTGCCCGTTATATCAGAAGTGTATAGCAGATTAAATATTGATGCAGTAGGACCTCTAATTCCTAGTTCACGCGGAAATAAATACCTGATTACGTCTATTTGTGTTGCTTCCAAATATCGAGATGCCATTCCTGTACAGAATTTAAGCTCTAAAAGTGTGATTCAAGCCTTGATACAAATCTTTTCTAGATCAGGTTACCATAAGGAAATTTAGTGTGATTTGGGTAGATTGTTTACCAGTGAACTTACATCTGAATTTTCGGAATTAAGGTGTATCATTCTTCTGCATGCCACCCTCAAAGTAATTCTGTTGAAAGGTTGCATTCCACCTTGAAAAGGGTATTGAAGGCTTTGTGCTTGGAAAGCAGGAAGGACTGGGAAGAATGTTTGCCATGTGTTTTGTTCGCCCTCAGAACTGTTAGTCATGAGAGTACAGGTTTTAGTCCCTGCGAGTTAGTACATGGAAAAAATTTGAGAATGCCTCAAACGATCGTGTATGAAAACTGGCTAGAGTCGGGAAGGACTGGGAAGAATGTTTGCCATGTGCTTTGTTCGCCATCAGAACTGTTAGTCATGACAGCACAGGTTTTAGTCCCTGCGAGTTAGTACATGAAAAAAATTTGAGAACGCCTCAAACGATCGTGTACGAAAACTGGCTAGAGGAAGAAAGTTCAGACCCCACTGTGGTCGAGAATGTTCTAGACTTAATAAACAGACTAAAGAAGTGTCAGGAGCTGGCTGTAGAGAGGATGAAAGAGTGTCAGAGTAAAAGGAAACTCTGGTATGATCGCAACGCTGATACGAGAAGGTTTAAGGTCAAGAGATCTCATGCTTGTTTTAGCCACTTCTAAACCTCACAAAATGGCTATAAATTGGATAGGGCCAGGTAAAGTAACTAGTGTGATTTCCGACACCAATTATACGGTGGAGATTCCAGGTAAGCGTAGCAGTGACACCATTTATCATGTAAATTTGATGAAACCTTATCATCAGTGCCCCGAGTTTGTGAATCTTGTGATGGAGGAGGTTATGGAAGATATGGAGGGAGAAGTGGTTATTCCTTATCCCTTAGCTGATCCAACTCAGGTAGACTTTTGGAAAATAGTTGGAGATAGTAAGTTAGAAGAAAGAGCTTCGGCAGAGGAAATAGGAAAATTCCAGGAAGTTATAGGGAAGTATGGAGCAGTGTTTTCGTCTGACCCCGGCTGTATGTTTTTGGTCAAATGGACATTAAATTGTTGGATGAGACTCCAGTTAGAATCAAGCCTTACCGAATGTCGGTGAGACAAACTGACATCTTAAAGGAGGAAATTTGGCGGTTGTTTGAGTTAGGAGTCACAGAAGTCGGGCAATCTGATTATGCTTCACCTATGATCTTAGTAGAGGTCCCAGGAAAAGATCCTCATCCTTGTATAGACTACAGAAAATTAAATTCAAAAACTAGGACCGAATTTTTTCCTCTTCCCAATATTGAAGAAGTGGTAGAAAAGGTCAGTGCAGCTCCATTTGTCACAGTCATGGATCTAACCAAAGCATATTTCTAGATACCTCTCACAGAGCGTGCACAGAGGTATGCCGTATTTGTGACGCCTTTTGGGTCTTTCATCCGAAGAAAATGATGTTTGGGCTTTTAAATGCGCCTTTCTATTTTTGTAAATTGATCGCTCAAGTTTTAGGAAGACTGGACAATTTTGTGCTACCGTATATTGATGATATCGCAGTCTTTTCGCTGACTTGGGACAGGCATATGAAGCATTTGGATGTGGTTTTAGGTCGCCTTCAGGAGGCTAAATTGACTGTTAAACCCTCGAAATGCAAATTCGCCCAAGACCATGTGAAATTTTTGGGTCATGAAGTAGGGTCTGGGAAAAGGTCGCCTAGTGAGGCCAAGATTCCAGCAATAGAGATTTTCCGATCCCCACTACTAAAACACAGATATGTAGCTACCTTGGTACTGTAGGCTATTATGCAAGGTACATAAAAGACTATGCGCATATTGCGGTACCTTTGACAGATGCGTTGAAAGGGAAAAACAAAAATGAAAAAGTGATTTGGACAAAAGAGTGCGACGAGGCTTTCAATAAAATGAAGAAAAAAGTCCAGTTTTGTTTGCACCAGATTATTCTAAAGGATTTATTGTGCAGACAGATGCCAGCTTATATGGTGCAGGTATTGTGTTATCTCAAATTCAGAATGGGGAGGAACACCCTATACTGTATCTTAGAAAAAAGTTTACTAAAGCGTAGCGAAATTATAGCACCATTGAAAGATAACTAGCGACCATTATTTATGGACTGAAGACACAAAGTCATTACTTAAACGGACAAAAATTCAAGATCCAGACGGATCATAATCTGTTGACTTTTTTAAACAAAATGATGGGATCAAATTCTCGTTTGACTCGCTGGGCATTGTGTCTCCAGCAGTACAACTTTGAAATTGTTATCAAAGCGTTGAAATAGGCCAGGCAAATTACATGTAATGCAGATGGCTTGAGTCATGCCCTAGTCTAGTGACTGAATATCACTAGTGGATACAATGTAAGGAAAAATTGATGAAAATGATTTTTATAGCGTTTTGGAATTATATTTGTGAAGATTCAAAATTGTTTGCATTGTGCATTTCATTTTCAAAAATTAGAATTAAATGTTTTATCTTAAGTATTAGCATTTTGTAAAATTTGAGGTATGTACTTTGTATGAGGCAGACATTAGGAGTAGTTTAAAACTTTTTGTTGTATTTTTGCGTTTGTGTTATCTAGAAATAAGTGCAAGTTAGTGTAACTGGTTTCTCTATTATCACTTAAATGGTTATCCACTTGTGTTTTGAAAGCAGTGAAAAGTATTTAGAATTTTTCCTTCAATAGTCTAGGAAAAATTCTTTTATGAGGGGAGGAGTTCTCATAAGTTTGCATAAAGGAAGAAGAAACTGAACATTAAAAATAAGCAAGGTTGTCTCGAGAGCGCAATATGATTATTATTATTTAACTTCCGAATATGTTTTTTCAATAGTTGCTAAGTTGATTTAATTGTTTTAAAAAATAATATTGTTATGTTGGCAATGTTTCAAATGCAGGCTCGAGAGCCACGTATGGCTCTCGCACGAAAAACGTAGAGATATGAATTTGATTTCAAAATGATTAGAATAGGTTTTTCTCTTGTGATCGTATGTAGCCTTTTGAATTTTTGGACGTTCAATAAAAATTTTCTTGCTGTGTTCCATCATTAGAGTTTTCATTGGAGTTCAACATCGCACCATTGAAGCATTAATACCACACCACAATATGTATCAAATTTAAATAATTTTCTTCATTCCAAAAAGTGGTATTATTGTTTTCCCTGTGAAAGAATGATATCATAACAAAACACAATTTGCAGCCACTTCTAGTAGATATTTATTTGTTGCAGGGTATAAAATGGATAGTTATGGTACTTTGTTGAATACTTTTTCTCTTTATTAAATAAGTGCCTTTTTTTTTTTAGAATGAAAATTTTCTTTAGTTTTTAAGGTTTGTTTATAAGAACAGTGGATTAATAGGAGCTTTTAAAGTAATATGTAATTCAATTTTTGGTCTCTTAGATAGCATGTCCAGAGCTGTAGCTAGGGCCCTCAGCATCCAAGGACAACTGAAGATTTTGCACTCCATTCTGTGTGCCAAGAATGGAAAATATTTCATGTTAAAATTTCATAACATCAGTTTGGCACCCCCTGGATGCTGCGCCCATGGACAGATGTCCCCCCTTGCTTCACCCTAGCTATGCCACTGCATGTCCATTGCAATACTAACATTTTTTAATTCAGCCTGAAGTTCGAGACATTTTTTTTTTTTTTAATTTATGTCTTGAAGTTTATTTTCAAAAAGTATTTATGCAGTCTGAAGCAATACTTAGTAAAAAAGAAGTATAGCAAATTAAAATATATCTAAATTCAGTCACTGTTAGGTGAATTGAATTGACACCATTGATAGATATACACATAAACACGTTATAGATCACGATAAGCTTACAGCCTCCTCTACACTGTCTTGTCCTGTAATAAAATCGTCAATATAAATAAAATAATTCTGTATTTCAAATACATCTGGCTGCTTATCTCAATATTTTTTAATGTGTTCTGTAATTGTTGCAGCCAATAATTAAATGGGATCAACTTAACTCCAAAATTTACACATTGAAAATTGTATATCATTAATTTTAGATCATTTAATTGTGTGTTTTCCACAAAAAAAAAAAAAAAAAAAAAAAAAAAAAAAACAAACAAAAAAATAACAAAAAAAAATACAACTCAATCAGAAATTAATTACCAAATAGAACACCTAGGATTCAAATTTCTCCCTGTCCATAAACAATCGTTCAGTGATAGCTCCTCCACTTTATGTGACTGCCATCAAAGACTATCCTAGTTTTCATTGATGCACTAGTTTCTATAAATATCAGTGGTAGATAAAATGATGATGGTAGATAAAAAACTGGTTTACTCACAGTATATTGTGTATTTTATTTGACATTTTCTCAGTAATACCTTGCTTGAGATTTTAACATACCTTGCTCAGTTTACCTTGCTTTTTAACATAATTCATTCACTTTACAATAATTTTTAATCTATTTTCTGTTACTCGGTAATTATCAGCTAATTCGGTAAACTAACTTTGTAATGACAACAATAAACAAACTGTCTTGTTAAATAAACTTTTAATAAAAGCTTTGTCTTCCTCATGGCAATAAGGATCACCTTTAATTCCTAATGTTTCTAGCTTGGAAAACATTTTTAATTCACTCTCTGAATTATTATTTATTAACCCACAACGTGATAAATTATTTTGATGTGAATCATTTGTATTCCCACTAACTATATATCCAGATACACTGTTTCATAATATCAAACCTGTGTGAGGAACATAGATTTTGCCAGCTCATAACATATCATAGAAAACATCTGTGCCAAGCAACAGGTTTACTTTTTCTCTAGTTTATAAAATTATGGATCCGTTAAATTTGGAAGTAATTGAAATTTGGAAGTAATTGGAAGGGCAATTAATCACACTATGTGAACTTAAACAACAAAAATATTAATTCTCTTTTTTCACAAATTCTACTCTTTCTTGTGTACTTAATTTTTTAAATTTAGGACAATTAGAAAGTTTGTAATTGTTCAAATTACGTAATGTACACAAGTTATGTGTTTTTTATTTGCATACATGACAGTGATAACTCTGCATGTGATTTTTTTTGGGGGGTGGGAGGTATTTTAAACATTGAGAGTTTGTGCAGCATTTTTAAGAAATTCTGTAAGATCATTTAAAGTAGCCAAATTCTCTAATTTACTGTCACACCGGATTTTGGTGTTAGAATCTAGTTTTTACCATAAAATATATGCAAATACTTTGGAAGAAAACCCTTCAACGCTTTGATTTAAAACTCCTAATCATGTCACAAATTCATTTGTACTGCCAATCAAGTTTAATATAGCTGATGCCTCTGTCTCCAGGCAGTTTAAATTTATTTTTTAGTACTTCTAAATCACTTTTTTGGACATTTTCATCCACCATTTTTTGCCTTAATTTCATTAATTGTGTTTTGAATGTACGTTTCTATGCCAAAATCTTTCTTAGTGACATTATAAATTAGCATATCATTAAACAAATAAAGAACTTCAAAAAAGGTACTTATCCTTGTTTACTTCCTTTTGCGAAGTAAAGGAAATCGTAGGAATTTTTCGTGACTACAATACTTCCTTGTGCAAAGTAGTCACGAAAAATTCCAGGTACCATATTTCAACGAAAATATCCATTTTGACCGCTATTGAATGCAATTTAATGATCTTTTTCCGTGACATCTATAAGTAAGGACAGAATAAAGGACTCTTATGTTTCCCCAAACGAATTATAAAACTGGTTTAAAATGGTTTCAGAAGAGGTTTTTTCTGTGGTGTCTGTACGTATGTATGTATCTCGCATAACTCAAAAATGAGTAGTCTCAGTTGAAATTTTGTATATAGGACTGCTATAACATGTAGATGTGCTCTTCCCCTTTTAATTGCAATCGGCCACACCAAAAATATATAAATATATACCCACTCTGTTACTTGGCTCAATGAGCTCAGTTTTTTTATTTTTATATGTTGGTAAATTTCATATTTTTTGCTTTTGAATTATGCTGTTCTTATCTTCCAGTTAAGGTTTTTATGCCTGTAGTAAATCTGCATGCAATATTTGTAAAATTATCAACGATTTAAAAGTTGTTTAAGTGCAGCCAT
Organism: Stegodyphus mimosarum; assembly: GCA_000611955.2. Lineage (NCBI taxonomy): Eukaryota > Metazoa > Arthropoda > Arachnida > Araneae > Eresidae > Stegodyphus > Stegodyphus mimosarum. The sequence goes on along the minus strand of KK121704.1, from coordinate 251,505 downwards.
ATTTGTTTACATTTGAAACTTAGCAGAATAGTGGATTTGTTACCAATCTAGAGAAAGTAAGCTTCACAACAACAAAGATAATGCATTCTTTTATTATTGCGAGTTAAATCATGCTTAATCCATTCTGGAATTTATTTGAGGAATTACGAAGATTTATATCGTAATTTTAAATATAGATATTTTGAGTTTTTATGTACTTTTTGCCTTGTTGCGAAGTGAGAACTGAATTAATTTAATGAGAAATACTGAATCATCCGTGAAAATCTGTTTCTTTTTTTTTTCTTCATATGTTTAATTTCTTTTATACATCATTTTAGATTTATTATAGTATTTGAATGGAACATGTGGCAAGGATTAGATAATTTTTCAGAAGATATATTTTTTTTTTGCATTGTGAGTTAAAAAATTAATGAGATGTAATGCTGTTAAGTGAACCTAGCGTCAGAGTGTTGCTATGGTAAACAAATATAGTGAATTTTAAAGAGTACATTTATTCTGTTGTGGTTTATGCACCATAGATGAAATAGACTTAATTCAATCGAGCAAGTTTAAATGAAGTAAAAAAAAAAAGAATATAATTTAATATTCCGTACAAAGAAGTCATGTGGTGTACACATCAGGTTTTTTATTTCTGTAGAACTTCAATCTAGAAGTATTCTAACTAATCTTTCACTTCAGTCTTTCACTTAATCAATATCAGTATACATTTTACTTTTGAACATTTTACAATGCTTGTTTAGTTTCATTTAATTCATTCCAATACCATTATATCTCTTGAATTTTCATTAATTCTGTTTCAGTGAAATGGTTAAAGTTAAGTTTAACTACAGTAATTAGTTGAATCATTAGGTTATTTTGAATCAGGAGAAGTGAAAAATGAGCAACTCTCTTTCTGGGACTCAAACTTGGACCTCTTGAATATATGCCAAGTGTGCTACTATTACACCACGAAGTCATGCTGCAAAGAGGGAGAAAATGCCTTACGTATTCCTCCTTTTAAACGGTGACTAGGGATTAGTGGACCCAATCGCCAAATCCTGGTGGTGACAAATTATCTTTCACCGCCTTTTAATTTGGGAGTCACCATAGAACCATTAGGTATTTCTGGAAGTAGGAGACATGAAAAATGAGCAATGTCCTCCCTGGCACTAAAATGTAGACCTCTCAAATATGCGCTGAGAGTGCTACCGTTACACCACAAAGACATGTTGAAAGTAGAAAGGAAGTACCTTATAAATTAAGTTTGTATGTTTTAGATTGCTATTATTTTATTTGCACTTTTTCTACTATAACAACTACTTATTCTACTATATTATTGCATGCATATGGTTCGTAATAGATTGAATGCACATAGAACCAATGATAGCTGTATAAAATTTATTTTCACCAAAAAGAAGCAAAACACATTATAATTTTCGAACTTTCCACAAAAATACTTGTATCACAGAACACAATTCATAATTACACTTCAAACTACTAAGAATGTTAAACAAAATACAATGCAAAGCGCATCTAAAAGATGATGCTCTTGCGGAGATCTCTCAGTACTGTGAAGTCAGTTCTGAACTAAAAACTAAGAACTGATACTCAGTCTGGGCGTTATATATTTTTCCTCCACCCACTGAGAAATATCTAATACCTTCCATTTCTCGAAATTACTGGAAGGCATATATGGTTCAATTTACAGAAGAAGTGCCGGATACGGTTACAACTGCAACACATGGATCAATTACAGTACCAGTGATAGTTAGTTATACAGGGACTGGACCAAAATGTTGTCAAGTTTGGCAAATTTAAGCGATTTCTCCCCAAATTTGATGACAAAGATTAGTTGCCAAAACCATTGCCAGCTTGGCGAAATTGCAACAGTTCAGCAAAATAGCTGTTGATCCATTGGCTCCTAGACTTGAGCAGCACTGATTGGGTAGCAGTCTATATGAGTTACATACCTTAGAGAGGGTCAAAAAGGCGTGTAAATATTTAAAATTGTCAGAATTGTTTTATGGCTTTCTTTAAACTAATAACTTTGGCGACAGCAGTAATCTGTTTATTGTTCTGTAATCAATTTATTCTTCGCGAGCGGAAACTCTGTTCAGTTTGTTCTTTGACAAAAGAAACTCTTTCTTCAGTTTTTCCAACTTTGTTTTTAACAATTGTCTATTCCGCCATCCATAGCTTCAAATTTGCATCTTACTATGGCAATAATTTCTTTTTTTCTCTTGACATGTTTTAGTCTTTTCTTAAGCTGACTTCATGGCCCCTTCCATTTTTTCTTGGCCCTCTTTTATCTCTTCTTTAACGGATTCTTGGTCTCTTTCATTGCTTCTTTAATTTAACTGATGGCCCCTTCCATTTTTTCTTGGAATGCAGTCACCATCTCCTTCATCCCTCTAGTTATTGGCATTCAATCCCACTTCTGGCAACAAAAATTGTTGCATGCATACTTGTTCGTAATGGATTGAATGAATACAAAATTGATGTTAGCTTGATAAAATTTATTTTACTAAAAGAAACACTTTACAGTTCTGGAAAAATACTAGTACAGCTCTTCTCAGTATCACAGAGTACAACCAGTAATGCTTTAAACTACTAAGAATGATAAATAGAGCACACTGCGAAACACATCTAAAAACTTGAAGCTCTTATGGAGAACTCTCAGTACTCCAAATTGATGCTGAACTAAACAACAGCTGGGAACTTGATGCTGTCTCTGGTCTTATATAGTTTTCCTCCAGCAGCTGGTAAATCTAGTAGCTTCTGTTTCTTGAAATTACTGGAAGACATATACTATTAAAGATACATATAATGGCCGGATGTGGTTGCAGTTACATATAGGAATCAATTTCAATATAAATTAGTTAGTTATACACAGACTAGACTGAAATATTGCCAAATTTGGCGACAAAAATTTAAATTGACTTGCCCTTGTACTTGTATTTTTCCGGCAGATCCTCGACTCTTCAGATTTTCGTGTTGCATTATACAAAAAAATATTACAATTTTAAACATAACTTCACTAAAATTATTTACACATTTGCAAAAATTCATTATATCAACATTCAATATTAGAACATTTAAATGTCATGGATAATTTATACCATAATTCCTATATTTGTGGTAAATTATGTTCATTTGCATAATAAGATGAATTTAAGGAAAATAACATTGTGAGAGTAAAATGATATCCATAAGTGTAGCGCAGATTGCTTTGAACGCAATTTGATATTGGATTTTGAAATTGCATAAACAGCATTTGAAAAAACATTTAATCATCAAGCATAGTAATTTTAAGCAGCACTGCATGCTGTGGGATCTGCTGGCAAATGTACACTTTCATACAAGTTTCTGCCTCTACAATGTAAAAGCAAATATGAAAAAGAAAGTTTTTCATAAAAACAAAACAATTTTTTGACAATGAAGATTTCCTTCAAATATTTGATTTAGACCTTCAATCCGAATTCAAGTAATAACAGTTAAGGAAAGGAAATGCTCCTTTTAGTGAACATATGTAAATATTCAAAGATACTGTTTTAGATTTGAATTCAAGAACTCAAAGAGGCTTAAAAATATTCCATTATAACTATGAAGGGAATTTATTCTCCTCTTTGATTAAATAGTATCTCTCCCATTTTTTAACAATGAAACGTACATATTGTTTCGTGCTACGATTCGAGGATTTGGAGTGATTGATAACAACACTTGATGAAGAATCAAAACACGATTTATTCGTCAGTATTGTACAGGAGAGTTCCAAAGACACGTTTACAACCATCAAAAGCTAGGATAAACATCCTGAAACAATCAACAACACAGCCTTCAGACTATAACAATGAAGACAGCTTTATGGCAAAGCACTAAAGTACAGCACCTGACTCAGTCGATGCATCTCGAGCTAATCTCTGAAATCAAGACACTACCACTGAAGTCAACGCATTATACGCGTACAGACATGGTATATATAGCTTTTGACCTGCCTTCGAGCCAAATGTGGCAACCCGTGCCTTCCTTCCACTTTCTAAACCCGCTTTGCACATTCCGGGCAGTACAGTCCTTGGCCAGAAGCCAAATTCAAAAGGTAACAAAACAAAAATAAAAGAAACAAATATTTACACTGTTTTACAAATAACTACGTACAAGTTATATACAGATATTGTATAGGAAAATTAATCCGTAAGAATTATGTGTATCCCTAAGAAAGAGAAGCACTATGTACTATGGCCATAGTGTGGGACTAATCTGTCGTAGTGAACGACCTTAGTTTTGGAATTGGGCGACTTACGGATCCGTATCACGACGTCGTTCAGTCTTTTGGGAATTGTAAGGGACTTTCTCAATGCGATCTGCAAGTGAGAAGAAATAGAATTACGATGACTCGGATTCCACAGCCACACCTTGTCATTTTCCTGGAACCGATGCTCGGTGGCTCTTGCATCGTTTCTCTTCATCCTGTCCGTCGAGATGTTGATCGGCTCCCGGAAAAACTGTAAACCAGGACCTGGAAGTCTTGCATGTACTCCTCAGGTGAGAAATGTACATCCGGAGGGCGGCCGAAGAGCATCTGGGATGGAGAATAGCCGGTGCTCTCGTTGATGGCACTACGGTAAGCAAGCAGGAACAGGGGCAGCTTGCGATCCCAGTCTTCTTGGTTCTTGGACACCATGAGCGAGAGGTGGTTCAGAATTGTACGATTAAACCTCTCCACCATGCCATCAGACTGCGCATGTAATGGAGTCGTCTGCGTTTTCTTGATTTCTAATAAGTCCTAGAGTACCTTGAATACAGCCGAAGTGTACTCGAAAGGCGCTCCTACATTGGATTGCTGCAGCTTTCCCGGCTGCGTCGCTTCAGTCCTTTCTTGGCTACGCAAGCATCACAAGATCGACGCCACTTCTCAACTTCGATTCTTGCCGAACTCCAGAAGAAGCGTTCTTAAACCTTGTTTAGTGTCTTCAAATAGCCGAAATGCCCTTCGAGGAAGCAGCGGCTGCTCTTCCATTGCTGCTTAGTTCCATTGTCGCTTTCCCAAAGTTGATATAAGATTCCATTTCGGAAGTGGAGTGAGTTACAGAGAGCCAGTACCTTTTAGTTGTAGGACTGGAAATGTCCTGCCAGTTGGGTTTTGTACTCGATGATAATTTCAGCTCTATTATTGGCTTAATGTTAGGATTTTGTACTCGATGTACAGTTGGGTTTTGTACTCGATGATAATTTCAGCTCTATTATTGGCTTAATGTTAGGATCCGCAAATTGTTCTTCTCTTGACTTTTTCATCACTCCACGAATCTGAATCGGCTGATTTCGGAAATGTTATTTGCTGGATGCTAGAAGTTGCTAACCTGTACTTAGCCTTGATGTTGAACAATGCCTGTAGTGTGCAGGAGAAGGCTTCCTAGACAAAGCATCCGCATTTCCGTAGGAGGAGTCTTTACGATGTTTCATCTTAAAATCATATTCCTGGAGTCTTTGAATCCATCTGGCTGTTTGTCTTTCAGGATTTTTGAAATTCAATAGCCAGGTTAGAGAGGCATGATCGGTCCGCAACAAGAATTTTCTGTCATAGAGATAATCTGAAGAAAATGTTCAATGGTTTTTTACGACAGCAAGCAATTCTTTACGGGTGACACAATAAGTCCTTCCCAGTTTGAGCAAGCACTTATTTCAATAGGCTATTACTTGCTCTTGAACATCAATCATTTGGCGAAGGACAGCTCCCACATTTTCGTTTCTCGCATCTTGTCTAATATTGTTTTTCGGTCTGGGGATATGCGAGTGCAGCCGTAGATATTAATGCCGCCTTCAACTGATTAAAGGATTTTTCGCAGTCCACTCGAATTTTTGTTTACTCTCCGTTAATATGCAGGGGCCTTGCGATGCTGGAGAATTCCTTCACGAATCTTCTGTAAAAGGTAGAGAGTCACAGAGCACCGTACTTGATGAATATCCACGGGGCGTTCGCAGTCCTTAACTGCTGACACCTCTGGATCTGTGCGGACACCTTCGGCGGAGATGACATGCCCCAGATAGGTGACTTCACTGCGGAACAACTTGTATTTCGAAGGACTGAGCTTGAGGTTGGCATCTTTCATTTTCTGCAACACCTTCCTGATATTTTCTAGATGTTCCTAGGTACTACGGTCCACTATAATGATGCTATCTAGACCAGACAGAATTCGTCAGATAGACCACGAAGCAGTCTCCATCAGGCGATGTTGCACGACAATTACATAGTCTAAATAGCATAACTTTAAACTGTCAGAGTCCTTGGCCGGTAGTGAATGCAGTTTTCTCTCTATCATCAGGATGAATTTCCATACTTGCCGGTATCTGGTTTTGAGGTCCAGATTGAAAACCACTTGTGTCCTGAGAGGGTGTTTAGAGTGTCAATCCTAGGAAGGGGGT
>KK121704.1:228478-240936 GCA_000611955.2 Stegodyphus mimosarum | reverse complement strand
GCGAAAGGTGGTTATTCTGACTTATGACTTATGGTCAAAATAAGGAGACTGGACTGTATATTAGTAAAGCTATATATGTTGAAATATTAATAATCAACCATGTTCTTGGATCATGATCGCAGCATGCAATTTGAAAGCTTTTAAGAACTCTTTAGCTTTATGTATGAATTTTTTGTCAAATGATAGTACATAAAGACTTTTAAAACAAACTCCTGCATTTCGAATTTTTAAAAGACCTAGTTTTGATGATCCGACATCCTGAAGAGTTTACCTTATCTAATATATTAAGATTTTTTTTTTCTTTTTAAAAACTTTTAACCATTTTTTTTTATTTCAAAATGTTTTCTCATTCATGCATAGTTCTTAGTATTTTCTGTTTTTGATAAAAATAACATTTCATCGTACTTTGGAATTTTGTTTTGGTAGGATAAATTGAGAGCTTTTTCTTAAAATTTTCATAACTCCGCACCTCACCACTATCGTACACATTAATTTCAGATACAAAAACTTAACATTATTGAACCTTTGGGATATACTCATTCTCTCAGTTTATTAAAAAAATTGTGTACTATAAAGGAGATATTTCTTAAATCAAAGTTGACGATCAAAAAAAGAAAGATTTAATTTGTTTATGCATTATTCTTATTTTGTTTTACATCAGGCATTGATACAAATTTGACTATGTAGAATAGAAACCAATCAAACAATATATCAGTGAAGTAATTGAATGTAGGCTACACAAAGGAAATGTCAGATTATCAAACAAGGAGACCAATGTAAGTAAAACAAAGGTAAATTGAAAACATCAGATCATAGTCTAACATCTTCAATATTTACCATTAAAAATTCAAAAAGTGAAAGAATTTTTCTTTAAACATAAAAGAAATTGTGACCTGATCTGTAAATTTCAATTTTATACCTAAAGTAATTTTAAGCTAATTAGTTACTACAGGCTGCTAACCGTAAGAAAAAAATATTTCAGAAATTATATATAAACTACAAAATCTTATATTTAAAATGACTTGCTCAAAATGGTAAATTAAAAAATAGGAAAAACTTTGCTATGAAATTATTTCATTATAAATTAGTGTTTCTTCGTTATTCAAGACATAGCTGTGCATTTATTTCTAGCTCATATGGCTTGCAGTAAATATAAATGCGGTATTTAAAAATATCATTTTAAAGCGGCAATATTTTCAATTTTTCAAGATTCAAATAAGCAAGCTGAAAACAACAGACATTTAAATAATATTTCTTCAAGATCTTTAGTTAGCATATTATTGTAAGTAAAATGTGCAGTATTTGGGCATATCCTGAAGTTTCACTAAGGGCATACTGTTGAACAATATGTTTTTTTTTTAAATTACATTAATGAATGGAAGTTAGAATTACATATATTTGAAAGTTGGATATAGTATCTGTGTATATTAATATATTGTTAAATATTGCATAACATGTAAAATATGAAATGCATAAAATGAAAATTTTAATGAACAAGATTTAAGGTCTGAATTGGAAATTCTGTTCAGTAATATTTACAAACAGTTTATAGCTTAAAATTATAATTCAATTTTAATTGAAACTTTGTGGGGTTAATTATCGTGGTGTGTATGTGGTATTAAGAGAATATTTAAGTAGTGTAGCGGCTTATCCAAGGTAGGATTATGGTCTTCGCCATGTCATGGTGAGCTGTTCAATAAAAGGAAAAGAAGAGAGAGTCTTGGATACATTTTCAAAGAATGTTTATTTATCAGTTTTCACCAGACTTTGCTCCATATTGATTGCATGAAGTCCGCCACTGTAGAATCCCTCCTGGCACCTAAAACATTTGTATTCCTCTGCACCTAGTGTAGTTTCACAGCCTTTGTTAACAGCATTCAACATCTCTCATACGGTAAGTGGGGGCAAAAAGTCAAACATACTCAAGGAAAAGTATACGAGCTGTCTCTCGCATTTGGAAAATAACGGCAGCCATCATCACATTTTTTTTGGTATATAAAACATTTCCAGTAGTAATACCATAATATAATATCGCTTGCTCCGCTAACTACAAAAGAACGCGAAGAAAAACCAACTACGGCATATTTGTAACAAGAAGAGCACAAGCAGCAAAAATCCAGAGCGAAGCGAAAAAATAATGAAAAGTGCAAAAAGGCCAAGAGATTCACTAATTGCTGCTATTTATAAACTAGTACAGTTAAGCATCTCAACTAATGAAAATATCACGGAAGTTTAATTTATGGAGCATTTACGCACGAAGCCTCTATCTCCACATCATCAAAGGTTAAAAATTTATCATCATCAAAATAGCGGTTCATCTAATAGAATAAAAATTTAGAAAGCCAAAACAGAAAGCTTTAAAAAGATAATGTCTTCGCATAAGAAGAAAGGTAAAAACACTTAAGAAGGATGTAAATTTTCTGTCAAAAAATTAAGGACCAGAATGAATTTAGAAAGGGTAGTAATCATGATAATTTAATAAAAACATGGAATTTCTTGATTCTTGATATAATAACATTAAAAGTACAGACAATGCAGAAGATAGGAAATGCAATGAAAATATTCCACAGCGAGAACAACCAATCATAATATTTCTCTCAGTTTGCAGACAATCACTATGGAGCTAACAGTCTGAAATACATATTACATAGATTACAAATTACATTTTAAATGGAAAGATTTATCATTTAAGTATCACCAAACCATGCCATATAGATAAAAACAAAATTTCTAATATTAGAACATAGAACCATTTATTTAAATATTCCATAATTCAGTACGAAAAATACATTCATATAAACTCAGTCTTCACGTAAGCAACTTTTTATGCAAAATGCATAAGTGAACGATATAAATATAGTATGTAAAATTTTCTAATATACCGTATTGTAAGTACACAGTAGAGAATTGTAAATGAAGTATTTCTATGATAAAGCAAAATACAATTTTTTACATCCCCAGTTGCGCTTAATTAGATAAATCGCATACAGGATGAAGAAACATTACAAACCATTATAATCACATCATACCAGGAACTTTTGAAATCAAAAACTTTTATGTACTTGTATATGTTAGGTGCAATGTCGTTGAATCTCGAAATGATATTGATATGGGTGATCAAGTCTTAAACTCTAATAATCTGCTCACACAATTGAGAAATCAACAAAAGAGGCATAACAGTGTTAATTAAACATATTGTAGAACTTGTAATAATGTTCTATGATAGTACATAAAGATGAGTGAAAAAAAAATTAAGTGTGCTGTCTATTTGTAAGATTATATTGATGTATAACTTGACGAGTGGGAGAATCTTTTAGGAGCTAAATGAAGGCAATTGATGTGAATACTAAATGGCTGACAAAAAATCATTGTCAAGTGCACAAATAACATAATTTACATCACTTGCTTTAGAAGAAATAACACAAAAAGTTTCAGAAAACCTATGCTTGAATATAACCTTAAGTTCACATATCATATCACATATCACTATATCATTAATAATGAATGATCTTAATTTGGCATTTTTCGTTTGACGAGTACTCTGTGTTAGTTGCTTTATTCCAATGTCTCATAGGTATGCTCATATCTTAGTTTTAGTTGTGTTAAAAGCTCAGACAAATAATATGATATATCCAACTGAATGGCCTTGGATTAAACGTATCAAAGGTAATGATAAATTTCTTCCAAAATGCAGAACGTTAGGAGAATAACCTGTTGACAGATGAACAGTGCCATTGTAAATATTCTGATGAATAAGCAATGTGAGCAATTGCATGTCCCCATTTTTCTTGCAGCACAGTATCGTGTAAAATATATATTTCAACAAGTATGTAAAATTTACAGAATTCAGTTACGTACAAAATAAAAATGTACTTGCATGTAATTTTTTTTACGTTACTTTGAAGAAAATTAAAAATTTAATGATCAAAATTGTAATGAAACATTAAAATTTAATTGCAGCATGTAACATTTGAATAGTTCTACATATTCAAATTTAAAATACTTATGCATAATGGTTCTCACCCTGCACTGTACCAAGATTTAATAGCCATTCCTTTATGCGATTAGGTGGCATGATTCCATAATATTCATAACTTATTTAATATGCTGAATTTATCTCACGGAAAATCCAGTTTTTCATTACACTTCTCTGCTGTTATGTTTTCACTCAACCGTGCAAGTAAGTTAACTTTAAGCAGCATAGTCTTCATTTCCATTTATTATAAAAACATACTTCAAACGGAAAACAAAGGGGGGAGATGAGTTTATCTTCTTTTTTTAAATGAAATCAAAAGGCAAACATTTTATCATTCTTGTATAATTTCAGAAATTGATTTAACTTTAAAATCTCACGACTGCATGCTTCCATGCACGAAATGCAGATGCACATAAGTTATGTGCGATATTTAACTAATTTCCATTTTATCACTTTTTTCAAACCATACAGTAAATATCCTCTTATTTACTAACAATCCAGACGTTCTGTAAAGTTATATAAACTCGTGTAACTGTGATCAGGCATGATATAAATGTTGCTCACATTTGGAGCTTTAAATCTACTTGGATTCTTGATTCCCAACCTTTTATTCTTCAGCCTATCAGTTCTATGACCACTGTTGCATCCAGAGACGAAACAGGTTGCACTATACGACTTACTCATAATGGAAATTGATATCAAAGCAATATTTTCGGTATTACTACCTATGGAAAATACTACGACAAGACAAACTACTGGTGATTGCAGCGCCCTCTATAAATTATGCGACAAAAAGTGGACCGTTTTTGGGAAAAGTGGTAATACGAGTTTCACCTCCTTCATTATACTCCGTGCCTTCGACGAACGGTCCGTTAACTCCGCCGCTCGTTGAAGAGACCTGGAGAACTTTCAAAAGGGCTCCATCTCTGCCTTCTAGCCTCCGCCCTGTGAGTTTGCCGCTTTTTAGTTTTCTTGGTTCGGTTTCACAGTTCCTGCAGAGAAGTCCTTTAAGTCTGCAATTCCAGTACTTGGTTATTTTCTTTTCAGTGTTGCTTGTATTCAGCATTCTTAACACCTCCCGAATCTCTCTTATTTCTTTCCTCAAATTAGCGACATCAAAATTTGCCTCTTTTATTCGAGCCGTCTAATAGGAAGGCGATCTTTTTGAGTCGCTTGTTGAGCGGACTCGGCTTCATGGCACTGAGTAAGGCGGATTTTAGGTCTCAGATCCGACAGTCTGAGAGCCTTCTGAATTTCCGCATCCTTGACTGCATCGACGAAATGCATTAGGGCCAGATTTTCGCGGACATCTGGACAGTCCGGATATGCTTGATGGGCCAACCTCTCAATATCAGTCGCCATTTCTTGAAGGCTTTCCGTGATTTTCTGCTCGCGAGTTTTGAACTGCAGGCGGCTACAATTCTTTACGCATTTGCCCCCGAGTCTCAGTTTCAGCGCATTCGAGAGGGCGTTGAAGTTTGAAATCTGGTCTTCTGATAGCTTCTGATAGAAATCCTAAGATGTCTGCATGATCGCCTCGGAGTAATGCAGCCAATTGCGGGGCCCTCAAGTGGGAATCCCTCTTGTTAGTTTCCGCCACGATCGAAATTTGTGTCTTATATACACTCCATAATGATTATCAATCGTATGTGCTTAGTTTGATTACCGTATGAGAAGAGACTGGGAGAACCTTAAAATCTTCAGGTTCGTTCTTGGGTTCAGTCCGATTTTCTTTCAAAACATCTGCTTCTTTATGAAATTTTCTCACTTTTTTTTCACATCTTTCTTCCATATCTGCTATTTTGGTTCCAGTTTCCTGTCTGAGCTCCACGATGTCGCTTTTAATCTTGTTTCGCTCCACTTCCATGAGCTGGAGTTTCTCTTGCAGCTTTTATTTCTTTTTGACCTGATTTTATTTCGCTCTTGATCTCAGCCTTCATCTCCTCCTGTCTGGCTTTCATCTTTTCTTGTACGGCTTTCATCTCGGCTAACAAGATTTGGCAATGGCGGGCTAACAACTAACCCGCCATTGCTTTCACTCCCAAATATCACTTTTGATACCTGTTGCTGCGTTATTCGGGTTTGTAGATTTGGAATGATTGATGACAACATTTGATGAAGAATAAAAACACAATTTATTCGTCGTATTACACAGACGCGTTACAGTCGTCGAAAAACTACGATAAACACGTTGAAACAATCAGCAAACAGCTTTCAAGCTATTAGGCTATAACGGTGAAGACAGCTTCACGGCAAAGCACTAAAGTACAGCTTGCGGCTCGGTCAATCGCTCTCAACCTAATCTCTGAACTCAGTGCGCTACTACTGAACTAAACACACTCAAGATACTCTTCAATATAAACTGCTACGCCGGGCATAGGCAGGGAGGGTATTTATAGCTTTTGTCCTGAGCTTTTCGAGAGCATTCTCGGAGAAACCGATAAGAATTCGTTCTAGAATGTTCTCGCTCCGTCTGTGGCATATCGCCAATTTTGTCGCCAAATGAGCAATTTCGTGCCACATCTGGCAATTTTGGCTTTCCTTTAGATTTTCTAGCAAACCTAAACCCGCTTTGCGGAGAAGCTATCTTACCGCAGCTGGGCGTTTCGCAACAAACAGTATTGAATTTTAACTGAGCAAAATCAAAATGACTAAAAGATTAATACACAAAATTATTTTTAATGCATAAATGACCTTTCCCTCCAACTTCATATAGTCAGGTTTGTTTTTGTGCTGTTATTTTTATGCACTTTTAATAACTCTTTTTAAATTAGCAACATTCGAGAGCGAATTCGAAATTAGCAAGAACGAGGCGACTACAATTAAGAGCTTGTGCAAGAATTAACAGTTGAACAACTGTAAAAAATTAAATGGTTAGGCATGCGATTCATCACTATAAAGAAATGTGTGAAGAAAAAGTCTGATGAAGTAAAATTTAGAAACGTCTATGTTGTAATGTTTTGGAGGATAAAATATTGTTGCGTTTTACGGGTTCGTAGATTTGAGAGTATCCGATGAAAACACGATGCAGAACAATAAAAAGCACAATTTATTTACAGGAATCACTATTTACAGCACAGTTCCAAAATTACCTTTAAAAGCGTCGAAAATCTACAATAAATACGCTGAAACAATCAGGAACACGCTTCAGGCTTCGTCGAAAATCTACAATAAATACGCTGAAACAATCAGGAACACAGCTTCAGGCTGTAACTGTAAAGGTAGCTTCCGGCAACACTAAACTTATAATAAACACCGTGGAACAATCACCAATACACTGTCAAGCTATACTGTAAAGTTAGCTTCACGGCAAAGCACTATCTCGATCGCTTTCCGTTCACCAAAACTCTCGCGTAGCAGCTATTCTCACAACTAATCACATTGCTCGCAACACTTCACAATTAACTTCACAATACTTCACAATCAATCAATCTGCTCGCAACTAACTAGCTCTCAGAAACGCAAGGGTTTATATAGCTTTTCTTTAAGTTCGACACGTTTCGAGAAATATCTCGACAGGATTCTAGAAGCTTCCCGATTTGACCATGGGATATCGCCGATTTGGTCGCCAAATGGGCGATTAAAGTCGCCAATCTGGCAACCCTACCATACACTATTTTATGGCAACCCTAGTGCTATGCCGGAAAGCTTACATACAGGCGCAACCGCCGAATTTTTCGTAACAATATGAATAATGATGTATATGCATTTTAAAAAGATATTTCTAATAAAGGCATTTGACTTTATAAATCGCATTAATATTGAAAAACGGAGAAAAAGAAATTTTTGGGAACAATCATCATTTTCCACATGCATTTATTTCTTCAATTAATTCAGATTCAAACAGTCTGCAATGTTGACGGAACCGGTGACCGAAACTATGTGAGGTATTGAGTGGGGACTATTATTTGGAGCTAAAAATAGCTCAAGTTTATTTATTTGAGCTTCTTCTGTCTTATCAAAAAATCAGTTTCCTAATTATTAAGCGAAATTTTTGAAAGATATTCCTCTGATCATTACAGAGAATGAACCAGAAATATTATTGCATGTATGATCACATCATGTGAAGACATTATTTTGGCTAAAAAAGGTAAGATAGTGCCACTGGAAAGTCGAGTGTTCATGCTGTAGAACAAAGCACAATAATATCGAGCAATTTTTTGTCTCAAACTACTTGCTATTTCAAGCATTTTCACAATCCTTACAGATACTCAAGGATTGCTATTAATATTTGCCCCCCCCACTCCCTCGATCTAAAGTTTTTTATAAATTTTTAGAATCCTAATATGTAGAACATTTGATTTAATACTCTCTTTTTTCCGAGTAATAACAATAAAAATAATATAAGACTTGGATAATAGAATTAGACTTTGCCTTTTGTGCAGTAAATGTTATTACAAGCCAAACGAGTTTCAGGCGCATTATAAAACCTTTAAGGCATAGCTTTTCTTCATACTCTGATAAATTTGCTGTTTTTGAAGAAGATTATTAGTCAGGCAATGGATATTGCTTTATCTTTTAATTTCGTGAGTAGGAAATAAAGTAATCATGAAATATTCAATAAGATTGTAACGTGTTACAAATACAGTGGCTTCTAGAGGCATGTCCGCTTTGAAATAATTCCAACTTAGTATATGTCCTAGAAAACTTTTGTTTGGAATACGACTTGTTTGGAATACGAGTTGTGAATACACGCATTACTCTTGTTTACTTCTTTCGAGGCGGCCGATAAGCACCAGCTTGCCTTTGCAACTATAACTCTTGAATTTTCACATGATTTTTGCATTAAAAAAAATTTTTTTTAAGCTTGTTAACCGTGAGTTTTAAGAAAGTTAATGAAGAGTAGAGCAACGAGAAAATGGTTAGGATTATCACGGAGGTGAAAAATGGGATTGTTGTAAAGTAAGAAGATGGCATGCATATCCGGAATTATTGAGTTATGTAAAAAAAACGCTTAATAGTTTTTGAACCATTGGTGAGATTGAGTTAAAATGAATGCATGGCATGTTGGAAATTTGTTTGAGCATGCGCACTCATATTGTTGTTGTTCATTTTTCGGTGAAAATTTCGGAATATAGCGTTTCTGAGCGTATATTCATCGTCAGGGTCCGCTGTTCGATCAATAACAACTTGAAGTTTGTGGCCGAGTACAAGCTGGCGACAACTGGTCCAAATGTTACAACAATCAAAAATCTTATTAAAAAGATCGAGAGAACTGGTAATGTTTATGATGACAGTATTGGCAATGTTGATCGTAGCGTAAGTGTGAAAATATCGAGAAAACACGAATTGTGTTTCAAAACAGTCCAAGGACATCGATCAGACGAACTTCACAACAGATCGGTATCAACCTGGAGACTTTGCGGCAAATTGTTGTTCAAAACCTGCAACCTTGTTAGCTCTTTCCGTACAAAATTTAAACGCATCAGCCTTTGAACTCCATTGCCAGTGAACAGCGTTTGTGTTTTGCTAACGCTGTTGTCTATAATGATTGAAAAACAAAACATGAATATGGTTTGGCTTAGCTACGAAGCCCACTTTCATTTAGATGAGTACATGAATAAGCAGAATTGCCTCATTTGGGGTTGAAAATCCCCATTTCGTTACCGAGAAGTCTTTTCACCTCAAAAAGTAACTGTTTGATGTGCAGTGTCAACACGCGGAATAATCGGTGCGATATTCGTTGTCAGGGACGGGTTAACCTATTTTAGGGCTCTAGACATTTTTTCCTGCCGGGTCCCTATACTCGGGGTGTTATGTAATTTTTACGAGAACTTTCTAACAAAATAAAAAATGATAGGTATGCAATAATAATTAACAAAAATAGTCAGTTTTTCAAAAATTTTTAATATAGTTTCTATTGTTAGTATAGTTAGAAACATATGCGTTTAATTATGTATCAATACAATTGGAATTTTTTGTTTGTATGTTCATAAATTGAGAAAACGAAATTTATTCTGTTAAATGTCAAAAACCATAGTTTTGAAAAAAAAAAAATCTTATGAAATTAATTCAAAAATCCTTTTTCCTGACTTTCAGTTCCGCAAATTTTTCAATTATTTCTTCGTAATTAATATTATCCAACGCATTTTGTTCTGTGTATAGTACAGCTAAAGAAGTTTTTAATATTTTATTCCCCCACGTTTTAACACCAAAAACGATATTTCACCAAATGCATTCAATACAGGCAAAGTTATACGTAATATATACGTATATATAAGCGTAATATTATACGTAATATGATTTCCATTTTTGGAAATGTTAATACAATTTTGTAGTCTTTATAAATCGTAGCATGTCAGATGGCAATGTTAAATTTTGGCTTTTACAAAGTAATAGAAATTGTAAGAGTTCCTCATCCAATTCTTTTGTATTAATGTCTTCACTGTACCATTTTTTCAGTAATGTGGCATCTTTTGCTTCAACTGATTGCCATTTTAGTTTATATGCAATATTTTAAAAATCTCATTAATATTTTTGTAATTTTGCTACGCAATTTTAGTTCAAAAGGTATTTCATCACATATTACGTAGAAGCAATTTCGTTTAAAGGGTTGTTGACCCTGATTACATGAACTTTTGTGGTCCTCATGATGAACTGTATAAAAAAATTCTTTTCGTTTCGCGACGTTGTTTTGTACGGTTTTTATTAGTATCGGAATAAGATTTTATTTCTAATCGTTTAATGGCCTCCGCTTCTATTTCCGGAAATAAATTTCTTAAACTATTAATGTAATTAAATAAATTATCAAAAATACATGCCGCAAACGAGATTGCCATAGTAGGGGTCTTGTAAGGATATACTGCTTGCATTTATTCTGGAAATAATTTTATCCCAAATAACTGTTAATAAAATGAATTCTAAATTATTGTTTTAGTAATTAATTTTGTTTAATCTCTCTCGGGATTCCAGTTTTATGGAACATTTCTGAGATTCATGTAGAGGTATATCAAGTAGAATATTTTTTTTTATTTCATTGAACTCAGAGCGGATTGCTTTAACTGCATCAGCTCTGCAAGATCATCTAGTAGTAAATAATTTTTTTACTGTAAAATGTTTATTATTTGCTGCAAAACATTTTTATAAAGTGTTCCACCTAAGAGTAGACACCGAAAAAAAATGTATAAACCTTCTCCTTTAAATTAAAATATGTTATTGCTTGCACTAGCACTACTTACTATCAGATTTAACGAGCTGCCCAACCGGTATAGTGGTTAGCGTCGCTGACTGCCGTGCTGAAGGGTCTGGGTTCGAATCCCAGAGAAGGCAAGGATATTTGTAAATGTAGTGTCGATGCGGCATAACGGCACTCGAAATATGCGGCGAGCCGAAATTCCTCTCGTGTGGTTTGGAAGGATGGGAGACCCTCGGACCTGTCCCCCCCCCGGGGTGCTCTCCATCAAAATTGGGGCGGAACTGAGCCAAATCGCACTGTCACCTGTTAGGTGCTCAAGGCTGTTCGCAACGACAGGCGTAATCTAGCGCTTCTTGCCAGGAAGAATTTCGTGGGCTTGGGCTGACTACGTCAGACAAGTGAGCATAAGCAACAACAGATTTAACGAATATGAAGCACAAGAAACATAATGCGCTGTTCGACTATGTTTCTAATGCGATTTCGGAACCCATTTCGTTTTCCCGGACATATTTGCCGTATTGTCGTAACTTTGTCCTCTACAGTTGCAAATATCCAGACCTAATATTTCAAGGTTCTTTAAAACTTCATTTTCTCATATTAATGATATCATAATCTCGTATTAATGATTCTCCTATGTTCGAATAAATTAGTAAAAATCTGAAAAATCTCTTTATTGGGATTCCATCTTCTGATGCGTAATTCAGTATGTACGTTAACTGGTCTATGTGTCTAACATCGGGGATGAGTCAATTATAATTGAAAAATATTTGGCGGCTTTAACTTCTGACACGAATGTTTCTAACATTTTTTGTTCAATACCTCAATAAATTCATCGCAAATAGTTGACGAAAGATAACTCACGTTGCCTCTTCCAGTTGACCCGAAATTTTTATATGCGAAGCTAAATACTGCCAAATATTCTAGAGCTCCTATATAATTCCCACTATGAAAAGCAGAAAAGAGTTCATTACTGCCACGAAATGCAACAGAATTTTCAGCCAAAACTTTATTGTTGCTACTTAGCCATATCAGTACTTTTCTCCAATATTTTTTTTTCTTCTAAATACTGTTTTTTAACAATAATGTCTTATACATCTCTCAACTAAATTTCTTGCTATTAAAATTTTAATAGAATGTCTGGGATCAGTAGCGCAGTGGCTAATCGCACCGACGGTGCGAATAGCTTCTAGAGGCTATTCGCACCACCTACGTTAGCGCATGCGCACAATCAGTTCAGGTGCAAGCATTTTATGCCGATTTGCATACGCACTAGTTATTGTTACTGAAACTGTTATTGGCTTGAATCGACGGCAGATAAAAAAGATAACTTAAATTGTTAGTGTCCGA
>KK121704.1:182834-216157 GCA_000611955.2 Stegodyphus mimosarum | reverse complement strand
AACAAAAAAAGTCAATAGTTTTCTGCGACTTTTTGGAGTGCATCTCGCCAAATTGGCAAGACAGGTTGCTAGGTTTAGCACATGCAGCCCCAGAATCGTACATACTAGAGAGGTATGTCTTTCTTTGAACAGTGAAGCATATCGAAATCAAATGAATTATCAGCGTGATTTTAAAGTATTTTTAGACTATATTTGGCTAATCTTCCAACGCCCCTCTGTGCCATATCACCGCCCCCTAATTTTCTCTGGGTTTTTTACCGCCCCCCTGAAAGCCTGAAACGCCCACAAGGGGGCGTTATCGCCCACGTTGGGAACCTATGGTGTAGATTATCAACAAATACACAACTCTGAAAAGTTTGAAATGTAAACAAATATGGCTGCCCTTAGCAGCACTTAAACAACTTTTAAATTGATGATAATTCTACAACTCTTGCATGCAAATTTACTAAAGGCATAAAAACCTTAACCGGATGAAAAGAATAGCATAATTCAATCATTTTTAAAGCAAAAAATACGCAATTTACCAACATATAAGAATAAAAAAACTGAGAAGCACTAAGCCGAGTAATAGAGTGGATATATATATATATATATATACATATATTTATAGACTTTTGGTGCGGCCGATTGCAACCAAAATAGGAGATGCACATCTACATGTTATAGCAGTCCTATATACACAGTTTCAACGTTCTAAGGCTATTCGTTTTTGAATTATGCGAGATACATACATACATACGTACGTACGCATAGACGCCACGAAAAAATCTCTTCAGTATTTATTATAAATCAGTTTTAGAAATTTTTTGGCTGAAAGAGTCCTTTATTCTGTCCTTCGTACATATGTCACACAAAAAACATCATTAAATGGCATTCGATAGTGCTCAAAATGGATATTTTCGTTGAAATATGATGCCTGACATTTTTCGTAATTACAGTACTTCCTTTTTACTTCGTACAAGGAAGTAAAAAAGCGAAAAAGTGGGCGAATCAGCAGATTGAGTGTAGGAAAATATATTGCCCGAGCGGTTTATGGGCAAATCAGGGAAGTTGCCTTTGGCGGTACCTAAACGGTGCTTCGGCAAAACTGTCAAGTGGTTAAAAACAGGAAAAATAATTTTGTGAACTGCGTTCATTACTTTTCAATCACTTGGTTTGCTACTTAGTAACAGGGAGATTAAATCTGAAAATTAAATATCTTACGCTTTACTGAATGGCAACACGCTGGCGCGTGGAAATAATTAATAAGTATTGTATTTGAGGCTGTGGCAACACATTCCTTGCGATTAGCTGATTGTGGATTAAAACTTACAGAAATCCCGACTCCAGAGGGATAGCTGGAAACTAATACGAACATATATACTCTTCGATGCCACAATTAGTGGTGAGTCCTGGATCACTTTCACATGAGGGATTTTATGAATAAATTAGCTAAAATTTCTAAAATAATTTAATAGTAGAAACCTTAAAACCATGCCTAATACTGCAAATCACCGGAATATTTAATAGAGTTCCTTCATCACTACAATGTTGAGCACTATGTTATTACCGCAAAGCACAACAAACTAATTTCAGAGACTTCCTTGCATTACGAACTATTAAATTATCGCTGAGATTTTACTGCACAAAACATTTTAAAGCTAACGCAGAAAAACAAAAGCACCTATGCCATTATTTATGACTTCAACTAGAAAGAAAATTTACGAACCTTCTGTTGTTCTTAATCAGTGTGTCTTTTTTCGTGTAAATATTTTTTAAAAATTCTTTACGTGCATTCGACACGAATGCAGTTTCAGACCACTAGAATAAGAAATAAGTCTGGAATCGATAATATTTTCCAGAATCTTTCTCGTGATGGGACGAAAGCAGTTGGATGAAAATGATGACAAAGACTATGATCTTTGTTCGGCTTGAGAACAAGAACAGTACACGTTTTCGTTCCAAAGTGGAAATTTTCTTACAAGAAGATTTAGAAAATGTGTGGCGGCTTCCCCTCGTCTTCAGTTGGATAAACCTTTAACGGACACAGCGTACCAGTAGAAACTTACCCATAGATAGGAATTCTAGGAACTACCACAGACGCACGTTCATTCTCGTTGTTCCTTTGTGACCGAGTGCACTATGTTTGTGCGACAGCTGTGACTTGCTTGATTTTCCATGACTGTACTCTTATGTAGACATTCTGAGAGAGAATAAAGTTAATTCCTTGTAAGAGTACAATCCAAGCAAGACTTTAAAGTGGGCCGAGCCAACACCTTCTTACAGAAGGAAGCCAGGACACTGAAGCGAGAGGAAGCTCTGACATCACAGGTAGTCGTCTGACTTAGAGATAAAGATAGGAGGAGGAGCCTTATGCGGCCGAGTGCCCATAAAAGTGTTATATTCATTGTGACGTTCGCTATACCTTATGACAATCTAACCTGAGAACACATACAACACTAGAACGACCTTTTCACTCTGTCGTTCAAGTTATCTACCAGCACCAAACTACCTGCGGTTGTTCGATTCCTCATATTCGCTGCACATTTGGCGACTTCTTGCCATGAGCAGCGTACTTAATTAAGTTTTTTTAATGCAATGAAGCTGCAGTTGAATCTAATATTTAATTCTGGGGCAATTAACCACCATGTTTTTCATTTCAAAAGTAAAAATAAAAATTTAAATTATTAAGAAGTTTGTTTATTGTTTTTAAAACATTCAGCATAACAGTTGCTTTCTTCTCCTCCCAGTCAGTGAATGAATGAGCACTTACTTACTTATGAAATATTTTTATGTACATAAATTAAAAAAATTATGAAAATGTTACGCCATAAAAGGTAGTTTTTCTCTTTTTAGAACCGAATCCCAGTTTTTGTATTAAGTTAGTTTTCTTATAACGCGATTTACCACAACGCGGTATTTTCAAGGAACGTATCTACCGCGTTAGAAGGAGGTCTACCCTATACGTGAATTTTTCCGTGGCATTAGAAAACGAGAAAGAAATAAACATGCAGTTTTATGATAATTTCCTCTCAAGCATTTTATCGCAAGATATTATCAACACCTGATGCTTTGCGATTTTTTAAAATTCTTAATTAGCTTCGTCAGGCGTTGTAAAATTGCACGGCGGAAAAACTGCACGAGAGTTAACAAAGGAATCAATTTAATCTTTGAAGGCTTAATGACATATTGGGAGAAATCTAAGCTAGGAAGTACAGAGAAAAAGCTTTGGTATCTTCGTTTTACAGATATCTAAAGTTTGTAATAGGTTTGTTGGTAATTTTCACTTTCCTTACAAAGGACCATTGAGAACCATATTCCATATTAAGGTTATTATTCCTTTGCTGAATCTGTATTCTTCAACTTGTTTACGGAGTTGATTTTGATTTTAATTGCAGTACTAATAATACCGTTTTCTTGGATCTGAACGCGCTGAGGATTTTCTTGACTACTTTTCTTTCTAGAGGGACAATCTTCATTCTGGGGGTAATCATTCATAAAGGTTTGATGGCCTGGTCGAGAGGAAATTTAAGCAAAGCATCTGAATTGTTATTCATCCGATTAGACCTACTCGGTGAATTTGATGACCCTTTGGGAAACAGCTCTATTGATAACAAGAACATTATCAGATGACAACGCACTAATGACTTCATAGGCCATTGGAAAGGTAACGCTGCTGAAGAAGATGTTGTCTCACGACAGTGGTTAAGATAAAATGGTTCATATGTAGACTCGTCTGGAGTACAGAGTCCATACGGCTATTCCAGAATATAATTTTGAAGTACAATATCGACCTCCAGCACCATGACAGTATTTTTTGCATTTAGATTATCCATAAAAGGGCAAGGAAAGGATATTTTAATTGTGAGGACACTTCACTAACTATTTTATTCGTCATACTACTATTAGTAAACATGAACTAGGTTCTCTTAAAAAGGTAGTCCTTGTATGTTTTGATGGATTTGATTAAAAATGTAAACAAACATACTGCTATCAGTTGATTCTGATAATTTCTTAAAATCGCTTTTGAAATTGGATTGATTTTGGTTGAGTGGTAATTCGTTATAATCATATAAGTCATTGTCAGTAGACACTTTCCGATGCTGCTTCACGATATCTATGTTAGGAAGGTTGTAATATGTGCATACAATATGTTTCCATATATAGGTAGATTAACAATAATTTTAATGTATTCAGTTTGGAGTTGTTCATATTGAAGAAATGGGATTTCAAAGACCTTTTAATAAGGACCGCTACATCTCGTAGCATAGCTGACCGTTAATTAATAATCATAAATGAACACAACTAAGGGGTGGAACTCACTGATGCACTGCTGAAAGAAGTGACCTTAAATGGACTAGCCTCCTAAAATACTTACTATAAAGAAGGGGAAAAAATATACTTTTAACGAGTCTAGCTGTCATAATTTCATGAGTCTATTTGATAATTAGTAACAAAAAAGATAAAGAATTGCGTTCTTGCTTTTAAATCGTTTACGTTTAATGGCAACAAAGTGTTGCACGCAACGCTGCCACGGATGTTGGCAACACATTTCTTTTAAATCGCTGAGTTCTTGATTAAATTTGAAACGTATCTTATGATTTACAGAATGGCAAGACATCACTTTTTAATCGCAGGGTTATTGGGGCATCAATTGTTAAAAAATTTATTATACTTGCAGAAAATATGATGAAAGAAATTAAAAGAAGAAATTCAAAATTCTGACTTTCGTGCTCACGTTCAAGTGGACTACGCATGCTTCCAAATTCGGTGGTTACAGGCGTCGCCGTTTTTTCGCAACGTGAGGAGCATACACACAGATCCATGATGGAGATGACCGTTTGAGATAAACTTCAATCAAATTACAATCACTTTTCATTAGTTATTGGATTTAAACACGCCCATACAAACCAACAGAACACTATTTGCATTAACTCAATAATAACCAAATACGCATGGCAGGCCTTCTAAATTTAAACTGAACGGAAATGAGTTTTACTTATTGATGGATCCTGAATTCTCGCTTGGAGTAAATGATAGTCCAGGAATAATCTGGAAGCGTCAAGGACTATGCTGTAACAATTGAGCATAACAGCAGATGAACACTGAGCATAATAGTGCAGGATAATACTTCGAATGCTCATTTGAATAATTTCGACAGCATGGCCTTACAAACAAATAAAAACATGGTAAATATAAAACCAGAATTAAAGGTAATTATTTAAACATACTCTAAAATTCCTTGCATACTGCTAAATCACATCCTTATAAACTTATGGGTACTCTTCTGTTATAGAGACCGGATTAAGAAATATATTGTTGCCTGCGGACGCTTTCGTAATAGCTTGAATGTACAAGTTCGATAATAGGTTAATAAAATTTATTCTGATCAAAAGAAATATATCAGAACTCTGGAATTTTCCTCAGAGATATTCGTACAAGTGTTAACAATATCCCGCAATATAATACGTACTTATACTTCAAACTACTAAAAACGTTAAAATACAACGTAATGCAGAGCGTATTTAAACAGAAAGCTAAATCTGATATCGCAGTTCACATGGAACTAAACAACTTGCAATAACAGCAACTAAGGAAATAAGTAAAACGTTCCGTTTACCTCTGTTATACTGGGCTTAGCCCGCGTGAAATGGCGGGCTTTTTGCCAGTTGTCTTTACATAAGGCACCCTGGAAATAAAAGATCTAGGAAGGTGACATAGAGACAAGATGTGATCAGTGAAAAAAAGAAGGTGGCTCATTGCCACTGAAGAATTGTCATCGTGTGGTGGTGTGAAATACGATTCAGTAGTAAGAATAATTAAAAATAAAGTGAGGATTTACATACAATCAACATTATAAAAACAAATTCCATTTGTTAAATGGATGGCCTCGTCACGTGATGCCGGTGGATCCTTGTCCGACGGCTCTAAACAGGAAGACGGAGTAGGCTGCGCCTTTGTACACTATGAGAAAGGAAGAATCATTCGTGTATGGAAAGGACGCCTAATGTTCAGTTTTCTTCATGCAAATTTAGTTCAGAGGCCAATCCGCGATTAACTAACGTGGTTACCGCTGATTGGCCAATGTTATATACCGGGTGGCCATAATTAAACTGACAGTGCTCACAGTGTTCTATAGCGCGATCTATTTGCGAGAATGATGCCACATCTTGTAGGAAGATTAAACAAGACGGGGGACGAAGGATTCCGCGAAAAAACAAATTAGTTCCAAAAGTCGCCGCTAGGGAAATATTTGGCACTGTGTAATAGAAAATAGAGTGTTAACAAATGCAAATCAGTACGTAAATTACCTTTTATTTTGCATTCAAATTAGGTTCAATGTGGCTGCCGTTGTTGTGGACCACATATTGCATTCTGTGTACAGTATGCACAACAGCAGAAAGTAACATGTCTGCAGGAATCTCCCGTACAGTCCGTGATATGTTATCCTTCAACGTAGTCAGGTTCTGGACCACTCCTTGATAGACCTTGAACTTAAGGTAACCCCATAGCCAGAAGTCGCATGGGGTAAGATCAGGCGACCGAGGTGGTCATGCAGTTGGAAAGTAGCGGCTAATGACCCTTTCTGTTGTGAATTTCTGTCGTAACATCTGTTGCACCCGTACAGCAACGTCTGGAGGGGATCCATCTTGCATGAAAATGATTTCCCCCAGGCATTGTCTTTGCTGAAGTGCCTAAATGACAAAGTTGTTCAACATGTGGCGATATTTCTCTCCGGTAACAGAACAGGTTTCCGGTCCTGTCGGGGTAATGGTCTCATAGAATAATGGACCTACGATAAATTCCGCTGTGAACCCACACCAAACAGTTACCTTTGGTGAATGTAAGGGAATTGCTGTGACTGCATGTGGTGATTTGTCATCCCAAATTCGGCAGTTCTGAGTATTCACAGTTCCATTCAGGTAAGACTGGGCCTCGTCTCCCCATAAGATTTTCCACGGCCAAGCAGCATCCACCTCCATTCTGGCAAGAAAGGTGAGAGCAAAAGTCAATCGCTTATCATGGTCAGGGTACAGTAACTCCTGTACACGGCTGATCTTGTTGATAACAGATAGAAGTTGATAATCTTTCGTAAGATTTTCCATGCCGTACTGTAAGGCATATCCATATTCCGAGCTACTCCACGAGCGCTAGAGGTGGCAGCAATATTGTCTGGTCCTCTGTCGACAATCGTCGTGGCAACTGCTTCGATTGTATCCTGTGGTACAGGTTTTCGTCCTCTGCCTGACTGAACCTTCAGAGAACCTGTTTTCTCAAACGTCGCAACCATTGCTTTTAGTCCATTAACTGACATAGGACCGTTACCTTTACGCATTTTTTTGTGCGTTCTAAAAGCACGAAGAGCGGCTGACGCGTTGCACTGGTTGAGGCAAAAGAATTTGACCAGTAACACACGCTGGACTAAAGCAGGAGACATTGCAGATAAACTTTCAATCCGATTGATTCGAAACGTAACACATTGCCTTTTAAAACCCAAGCAGCTGGCACTGTGCCGATGGATGCAACGTGAAATCTGAATAAAGAACTTTTTCTTCTGCTCAGCGTACGTGATATTGCAGATCACGAGACTTTATCGGTGTTTATGTACATTTTACGCTTTTTTTAAA
This sequence comes from Stegodyphus mimosarum, assembly GCA_000611955.2. Lineage (NCBI taxonomy): Eukaryota > Metazoa > Arthropoda > Arachnida > Araneae > Eresidae > Stegodyphus > Stegodyphus mimosarum. The sequence goes on along the minus strand of KK121704.1, from coordinate 208,550 downwards.
AGTGGTGCCATATTGCACTTGAACTAAATCAGAAAATGTGCGTAATAAAAGGTAATTTTATTCCGTATTAATTTGCATTTGTTAGCTGTCTATTTTATATTACCCAGCGCCAAATATTCCCCTAGTGGTGACTTTTCGAACTAATTTGTTTTTTCGTGGAATCCTTCGTCCCCCGTCTTGTTTAATCTTCCTACAAAATGTGGCGTCATTCTCGCAAATAGATCGCGCTACAGAACACTGGGAGCACTGTCAATTTAATTATGGCCACTCGGTATATACTCGGAGTTCGGGTACGCGAGGGAGTTCGCTGGTTTTTCTTTTCTCTTTTGTTGTTTTTAAAGTAATGAAATAAAGTTTAGTTTTATTTTTATATTAATCCCAGCAATTATTTAAAGCAAAGGATGCTTTTGCTACTGCTCCAACAGGTTATGGGCCCAGCTCAGCTTTGAAGAAATATAAGTGAAGAGGGCCGTTATCTGCGAAAAGAAGCTGGAGTGTTTAGAAGTTGGCTCAAGCGGTTGTAACGTGTGACTAAAGTTGTCCTTACTACCAGAAGCATTTCAATTATTGAACCATGACAATTGAGACTGATGGAAAGTCGATATAAAGATGCTGTTGCTAGACAGAAATTGTTGGAGCTTCATAGAAGGTAAAGAACTGGATAAAACTGCAACAAGGCGTGACAGGAAGGATTTTACTTTGAGAAAAAACAAAGCGTTCACTACATTATATTATGGAATTAAAACTGAGTTCAGGCCATTGATACAAGAATGTTCAAGTGGTAAAGAAGCATGGGAGGTTCCGCAGAAGCAATCTGAACCAAAAACAAGAGCCAGAGTAATCCAGCTTCTAGATGAATTTTTCAAATTAGATATGCACCTGATGAGGAAATCAGGCTGTTCATTGGGAGGATAAAAATGACTGCGAAGAAGCTGGACACACATTAGATCTTTTTAAAGGGTTTCAAGCAATTCGGAGGTTACTACAGGAATACTCCGTGATTGATTTATATGTGGAAGGACGAGGATTTTACACTGGAAAAAATTGCTGACTGGTAAGAGAAGAAAGTCGACTTCGCCAGGTACAGGCAGATTTAGAAGACGGCAAGGTAAGCGTATTTAATACTATTAGCACAAATGACGGGAAAAATAGTCAAGTTGAAAGCAAAACTAAATGTAAGAAAAAAGTGGAGAATGCGAAGAAAGGACGTTGGTTATAGATGCCATAAAAGCGAACATTTAATTGCTCAGTGTTTAAGAAAATTTAAGTAAAAATCAGAAATAGATTTTGCCACGTAAATTTTTATTATATACAGTATACTAGTAAAAACCAAAGCGTGAAAGGTTTAGCAGAATTCGATAAACAAATGGAGAAGTGCGAACCTTGTGTTATTGCTAAATCTAGTAGAATAACTTTTAAAACTGCTCCTAAGAGATCCAAAAACCCATTGCAGTTAGTTTATTTAGACAAATGGCCCCCTTCTACTTCCATCTAAAGGTGGGAATAAATATTTCCTCACTATCATACATGACTATAGTAGACTAGTAACAGTATATTGTATGAAAAATATAAATGAATCATTCGTTAACTTTAAGAGCTGTCATAGGCAAATGAAAAAAATTGAGAAATAGAAAGTTAATTAGTATACTCACCGATAACGGTGGTGAATTCTGTAACAAGCAATTCAAAAGGTACTTAGCCGAACACAGAAGTAATGTTGAACGTACAAATGCGCACACGCCAGAAGAGAACGGTGTGTGTGTGAACAATTTAATCGAACGGGATTCAACGCAGTTAAAGCTATGCTTAATGATAGTAAAATGGGAAAAGCTGTTGGATGTTTTATGCGTACGGTGAAACAGGGCGTGTTATAATAGTAGCCGAACTCCTTATGAAATGTTCCTCAATAGAAAACCCAGTGTTGTTTATTTTAAGGTATTTGGTCCTATGTTGGCGTATCAAAACAAAATAGAGATAAATTACAGATGAGATGCAAAGAAGGAATCATGATTGGAAATGCAAAAGAAACTAGGGGTTATAGAATATGGCTATCAGAAGAACGTGGATTACTAGAAACCTGTAATGTGAAATTCAATGAAAAACCGAACGCAGAAGATAGCATCCTGGGCCAGAAATCAAAAAATAAGTTTAAAAGACTAGAAGAATCGGAAGGTTTATCAGAATCGGGTAAAGAACAGGAAACTTCTACAGGTTGCTTCAAGGATGCTTTTGCGCCTGCTCCAACACCAACAGCCTTGATTTAAACAACAGTGTTGTTCCGGGCGGAGATGCAGGCAATTACAACGGCCGTACATTACATCTTCAACAATAATATAGAACGGGCAAAAATATTCACAGGCAGTTATATCAACACTTCTAGAAAAATTACAGCCACACCTCACCTCTCATCACCAAATTACAACAACTATTACAGTGTAACCCAAGGAAACATCTCTCCTTCACATGGATCAAGACACTTGCAGAAAATGAGGGGATTGAAGCAGCTGATAGTTTGGCTAAGCAAGTGGACACTGATCAAGAAGCTGAACAAATCGCAATACTAGCCCTACCTTCCTACCTCAACGAGCTCAAGGCTTAAACCTTTGGCAGGAAGACTGGACGCACTGTACACAACTGAAAGACGTGCATACAGCTACCTGCTGAAATTAAGCACCGAACGGAACACTGCAATACCTCCTCTCACGGCATATATTACGGAACCATGGCCCATTCCCGACTTACTTCAACAGACATGGCATAACAACCACGGAGATATGCGTCTGCGAACCCAGACCACTACGTTTTTGAATGCCATCTGACAGCAGGAAATCACTTCCTTCTTCCTACCAAGAATAGAGAAGCCTATCACTGCTTCCTCATAAAGAACAAACTGGCAGTAAATATGACCTACAAAGTTGTCAACACACTCACAGGAATGGTCCAAGATTTATGCTCTCCTCATTAACCAACATTCGCAAGTCATGATACACTAAGTCAGCACATAGTTCCACATAAGTCTACCCATAAAATTTACATAAGGCTCTATCATGGACACTTATAAAATAATGTGCAGTCAAATGTTTCCAGCATATATTTAATGGTTCCTCTTCTGTATATGCATAATACTTGTACGCTGGTTCTCATTCTCATAAATAATATGGTTAATAATCACACAGTGGACTGTATAATAACATTGACTCAGTAGTAAGGTAAACACACTCTCGTTTATTAACATCTCTCGCCTTACTGACTCATTACTCTCGTCGACAGCATCACTAGTAAAATTTTTTCTAACCGGGGGCGTTGCGCTCGCAGGCGTGGACATACACAAGCGCCTGGCCCCAGCCACCACCCCTGTTCTTATTGGTTGCCGTTTATGACGTCAGGTTGAAGAGATTTTATTATCGGTTTCGTGTAAGTTAGATGAACTTATACTTTTTTGGTCTTGTTTATGTTTTGTATAAATGTGAATTTGTGGAATGTAACAGAGTACTTGCAATTAAAGCAAGCTTTTCGCGCGCAAAAATGCCGCGGAGAATTCATTTTGTCACTCTATGACATCACAAGTAGTGTCCAATAAGAGCTTGGGGTGGTGGCTGGGGCCAGGCGCTTGTTGGACATACCGCCCGGCGTTGACATGGTTACATTCAAAAGTTTAAAATTTTCACAAATACAGATCTACAACATGAATCTAATTAAAATATAATACCACAAACCCTATAGACATACATCTTATAATTACATTAATTTTGCTCATTTAGGTAAAGGTAAAATGCAAATTTTAGAAATTGGCCTTGTAAAAGTTCCATTTTTTGTTTTTACTTTTACGACTCTTACTTTATTATCTTTACCTGCTAGCGTTTCTATAATTCTGCCTAATGGCCAATTACAAACAGGTGTATTATCTTCTCGTAGAATGACTATACTACCAACTTCTACATTATTTTTTTCGTAATACCACTTATTTCTTTGTTGAAGTGTACTTAAATACTTGTTTGATCAACCTTTCCAAATGGACTGAATTACTTTTGTTAACTTTTTCCAGTTGTTTAACATGTTATCACTTGTATTTAAAATGCTGGGTTCGACTAATGCAGTTATTGGTCGTGCAATCAAAAAATGACTAGGCGTCAAGACGTCAAAGTCATCCAACACAGCTGACATAGGATACAGTGGGCGTGAATTAAGTATCCCCTCAATTTGGATAATTATAGTTAAAAATTCCTCAAATGTTAATTTTAAATTTGCCACCACACGTCTGAAATGATGTTTGACAGACTTGACGGCTGCCTCACAAAGTCCTCCATGATTAGGAGCACGCGGAGGAATGAAAGTCCAATCAATGCCCTCAATGGATAAATAATTACCTAAATTTTCGTCTGGTTTGTTAATCAATTTGTTCAATTCTAAATTACTTCCAACAAAATTTCTCGCATTGTCGGAAAAGATACGTGCACACTTACCTCTTCTGCTAACAAATCTTTTTAATGCTGCGATAAAGGCCTCACTAGAAAGGTCTGTAACAAGCTCCAAATGACAAGCCTTTGTTCAAAACAAACAAAAATGCATAAATATATTTTATTAAGAATTCATTTCCTCTGATTTTTGTATTTTATCATAAATGGCGTGCAAAAATCAACTCCTACACAATTGAATGGGAAGTTTGGTGTAACTCTTTCCTGCGGTAAATGGGCCATGAGTTGCTCACAAGGGACTGGTTTTGCTTTAAAGCAAATTTCGCATTCATGGGCTAATTTCCTACAAAGATTACGAGCACCTAAAGGCCAAAACTTTTGCTTAACATTACACATTAATCCTTGAGGTCCAATGTGCATGTATTTTTTATGGACCATCTCTGCTATTAAGATCGTTAATCTATGATTTTTTGGCAATATTATAGGAAATTTTCTTTCAAAGTTACACTTACTATTGGTTAGTCTTCCGCCTACCAGCAAAATATTGTCCTTATCTATAAAGGGGTACAAACTTTTTAACTTACTATTCGGAACCACCTTACCATCTTTCTGAAGACTAACTCTTCTTCTTGAACGATTTTGATTAGCTTGAATTCCGCATGTTTAATTTCCTCACTGCGAAGAGGACCGCTAATCTTGTTCTTAGCCTTGCAATTATTGTAGAACCTGTAAATAAAACTTAAAATACGCAAAATTTTAACATAGTTATTACTCAAATTAAAGAATTCATTTAGGAAATAAATGACTTTTATATTAAGTGAAATTCTACAGTCACTACGTTTTTTGACTTCATCAGCAAAGTCTTTCACAATAACTTCAGTAGGAATCACTGTACATGGATACTCATCCTTCATCAGGAAACCAGGACCCTTCCACCAGAGTTCACTTTGGACAAGCTTCATAGAGTCAGTCCCCTGGAGATAATATCAGCCGGATTTTCACCTGATGGAACGTGCCGCCACTGCCGCACATCCGTCATTTCTTGAACTACCGCCACTCGATTAGCAACGAATGTTTTCATACAGCAGGGCTCCTTTTGCAGCCAACACAAGACTATCATAGAGTGACTCCACAAAAATACATGATTAATATTGTTTCAGAACAGATATTACTCGATTCATTAATTTCGCAAGCAATACAGCTCGGCATAACTCTAATCTTGGTATGCTAACTCGCTTTATAGGAGAAACTCTTGATTTACTTGTTACAAGCCTTATTATTACTTCACCACATTGGGAGATGGATTTACAATAAACTACAGCTCCATACGCTAACTCAGAGGCATCACAAAATCCGTGTAACTCAGTAACAATTGCTTCTGCGATAAGAATGCATCTCTTAATTTCTAAATTACATATATGAGGTAGTTCAGAGAAAAATCGTTGTCATTCCTTGGCTTCTTTTTCAGGTAGAAAATCGTCCCATTTCAGCTTCAAAAACCAGTCTCTGAAGAAATATTTTAGCTTTAGCTATCACAGGACCCAATAAACCAAGTGGATAAAAGATTCTTGCTATTTTTGACAAAACTTGCCGTTTAGTAATTTTACACTCGTCTTCTAGTTTCACTTTAAAATTAAAACAATCTTTATCTGCTTTCCAGAAAACACCAAGAGCTGAAACTTCATTCGCGCACTGGAATGTGTATTCATCATCAACGTTAACTGCAAGTTTCGGATTGTTGCTACAGCATTTGTGCAGGGACATAGTTGCGCTTCTTAAAATCTCAATCAATTCTTGCTGTAACTTCTTTGCCGAACTCAATGAACTGGACCCTCTTAGCTCATCATCCATGTAAAAATCACTCTGTAGAACTGCAGCCGCTAATGGAAAATTTCTGAACTCATCTATAGAAAGCTGACGTAATGTTCTCATGGCTAAGAAAGGTGCACTTACTGTGCCATAGGTGACCGTATTCAACTCAAAAGTTTTTACTGGACCATTAATTGACGCTTTCCACAAAATTCTCTGTAGCTGCCGTTGAGTCGGATCAATCGATATCATTCGGTACATCTTTTTGATATCCGCTGTAAAGGCATAAACATGTTTTCGGAAACGTACCATAATCGAAAACAAGTCCTCTTGAATTACACCACCATTACATTGAATTGAATTAAGGGAATTGCCTTTTGACGTTGTAGTCGAAGCATTGAACACTACTCTCAAAGGTGTCGAACTTTTCTCAGGGCGATAAATCCCAAGGTGTGGAATATAGTACGTTCCCTTCTGCTCGTCATCTTCATTCTTGACTTCAGTCATGTGACCTAGTTCTCCATATTCACATAGAAAATCTGAGTACAATAATAAGTAATTTTCATCTTTATTCAAACGAATCCACAACGCGTTCAACTTCTTAAGCGCGATTTGTTTCGAATTCCCTAAACACATTGGATCTTCCTTAAACGGCAGCTTCACTACGTATTTTCCATTATCTTCACGGGTATAATTGTTTTTAAAATGCTCTTCACAGAATTCCGATTCTTTACTTCCCTTCTTTGCAACCTCAACGTTTTCGAGTTCCCAAAATTGCTTGAATGTGTTATCTAAATTTGTTTCTTCTGTTATGACACCACTCTCTTTTTCTGTTACGTAACTCCCAGACGCAACAAATCCAAACACACTGTTTTGTAGAATGATATTAGAACTGTCAAATCGAATTTGACCAGGTTGTAACAACTCTATCTCTGCATCGAGCAAACAGTCAATACGTTCGGGAATGTTAAACTTGTCATCAGCTAACTTTATATGTCTAACATTCTCAACAGAAATGTTTACTATTTGTGAGGGTATAAAGTCAGTCGTTATCTTCGGAACTACCAAGAAATCTACATTTTTAACATAACTTTTATTTTCGTTACGTATAATTGCATTAACTCTTGTTTTTATTCTTAGAGACGAATCATTTAAACCGCTAACTAGTATATCAACCTTTTCTTTTTTTAATTGCATGATATCTACGATATGTTTACTTAACAGGCAAGATTCACTTCCCCCCATTCAAAAGGCATCGTAATTTATATTCATTTTCTTTTTCATCTGTCAAAATACATATCGCCGTACTTAGTAACACTTTTTTTTATTTGAATGATTACTCATGAACGTTAAGCTTTGCACAAACTCTGGCGCTTGTACATTAAGAAATTTAGGATCTTCACACACCGGGATTGTCGATGGCCTTGAACTCTGAAGAGTATTTGCCGACTCACTTTTAATTGCAACCTCATTTTTTTCACACGCGTTGCGATTTTCATTGGAGTTTCGGTTTGGAAAATGCAATGTTTTATGATGTCTCTTTTTTCAAAAACAAGACAATTTTGAAGAGCAATTTAATACAGAGTGTTTGTTAGACATGCAGTTATAAAGCAAAGATGATTATTTTTAACTACTTCTACTCTATCATTCACTAATAATTTTAGATAAATAGGACATTTAGATAGATGATGATATTCAGTTTTACATAACACATAATTAGAAGAAATATCTGAAAGAAATACTTTCGAAACATTTTTCGAAGAACTCTTATAAATATTAGAGCTTACAGCATATGATTTTCCTTTAGATGTAAAAAATAAATCCACCTCTTTTCCTAACTCACTGGGTTTAAACCACTTGTCTCACACTAATATGAGTTGCTGTTTCTTTATCAAGAGTTTGATAAATTTTGTCAGATATTATAAGTTGATTTAATGATTCAAAATCCTTTACATCTTTTAATTTTAAATAATAGTTCCAACTAGTAATTAAACGCGAAGCAAACTGAACATGAGTTTCATTTTGTAGTCTGGATGCTTTCCTAAATTGCTCTAAACATGAATACGGTGTTGGTTGAAATTCTCGTAATACTATTTCTTTTACTTTTGCATAAGTAATTAAATCTTTCTCCTCTATATATGTGAGAATATTAGATGCCTTATCACTTAACAAATTCAACAAAATTTCCGCTTTGTATTTTTCCGTTATTTCCTTAGAAACAAATGCTCTCTCTAAAGAGGAAAAGAAAAACCTCCAACCTTCTGGTATTGTAGGTATTTTCATAAAGTACGAACGCTTTTTATAAGTGTGTCTAACGATTCATTATATTTTCGTTTTTGGGAATATCTGATTGTATTTCTGCGCGTATTTTAACCAACGCTAGCTCTGCTTTAGAACGTTCCAACTTAATTTTTTGGAGCTCTCACTGTTTGGATTCCTTAGATTTTCTCCTCTCAATGATCATGTTTGCGATTTCATTCACAGAATCTGGATCAGATTTATACGGATCACTGTTTTTGATGGCTGTGTTTAATTCTAAAACTGTCATTTTATCTGTTAGCTCAACTCCTATTTCAAAGGCTATAAGCCTTAAATCCTCATTAATTACACCTTTAAACATTTTTCGTTCTGACACAACTCAAATTTCAAAGAAATACAACCAAGTTCACAATAGTGCTATTAAGTATAAGCTCAAATTAAATCTCAAATAATTCAAATAGTAAATTACCACCTACTTGACCGTTGAATATTCTTCTTTCGAAACCAGAAGTAGCCGCACCCTTGTAGTTCACGTAACTTCTGGACGTTTCTCATTCATAATAATCTCCGGCTCGACGGACCAACATGTATGCTGGTTCTCATTCTCATAAATAATGTGGTTAATAATCACACAATGGACTGTATAATAACATTGACTCAGTAGTAAGGTAAACACACTCTCGTTTATTAACATCTCTCGTCGACAGCATCACTAGTAAAATTTTTTCTAACCGGGGGCGCTGCGCTCACAGGCGAGGACAATACTTAATTTTTTTTTTAACCTATGAGCCTGTATTTTAATTCTTTGTTTTGGTAACTGTACTTTTTTTATTTGAATTTTATTATAAATATGCATAATTACCATTAGCAAATAGCAGCACAAATGTCAACACAGCAAAACAGATGAAATGTACCCTTGTCTGGCCATGTAAACACTCTTGTTAACATCATAGCAAACTCCCGAGGTGGCCTCTTAAGGCCCCAAGGAGTTGTTTCTAGTTAGTGGAGGGCGTGGGACACATGCCTGTTTACCTCTGTTAGACATCAGGTGTCCCCATCCTCTGTCACCAACCAACCTACTGAGCCGATGTTATGCTCGCTCTGTATTATGCATATCATTTTGAAATAGAGATCACTTACTGTTCATTGCTGCCTCCCTCTGTCTGCTGAGTTGCATCACTTTCTGGCCACTCATTCTTGGTGTTGCATTTTCAATATCAAGTAGTGTATATAGATTAATAAAATATGTATTGTTTTATTTGACCATCAATTTTTACAGTTTTTCTGGTATAACAGCATAGGCTGAAGTAAAGCCATTAAATTATATTAAACATTTAGGGTTAACGGTCTATTTCTTATTACATATTTTTTTTCACAAACTAATCTGAAAACTGAATTTGCATGTAAAACAAAGCATTTTAAATTAGAAACTACTCTGTGGATGACATTCATTCAACTTATTCTGAGATTTTGGTTCAAGCAATCTGCCTTTTCTGAAGTAAAGATTTCTAACAAAATTATTGTATAGTTATATAATCACTTAACATATTTATTACTCAATTTAAATGGCTTTCTTTCTTTTTGAAATAAAACTGGATTAATTTACAAGACTACGACCAAAATTGAAAATTTCTTTTCAACTTTGTCAGCTAAACAGTAATCATCATTTACATCACAACCTGTAATGAAACTTCAGTACATAACTTATCTCGGCATGCATTACGGAGAAGAGGAAATGATATTGCATTTAATAAATCAAGATTCATAACTAAAAGTATAATTAGCAATTATTACTAACAAAATGATTTTCATATTGTATCTCGCATTTTTACAGGAAATTTTTTATTAAAGTTATTTTAGCAGTGATAGGGAAGTACTTTTATATGTCATTTCTTTCAAAGTTATAAAAATACAAAGAGGTGGAAATATTTTCAGAATTTGTTAAAAGAATAGTGTAATGAAGTAAATACCAAATTAAATGGTATTAAAATTTAATAATTACAAATAAACATATTAATTATATAAACCACCAGTGATGAACAAGGCATATAAATGTGTTATGTAGATATATAATAGAAGTATACCTGAGAATGACACTAACTCAATTAAGATTATTAGTATTTAATATTTCATTTCAGCTTAAAGACAACTGAAAGACATCCAACACTGAAAAACAGCATGTCTGCCAATTCGGTTCTTTACATGGAATAAAAGATTACAGTGACAATAAGCACAAAACAAACTGAACATAGTACACAGAACATGTATATACAGAACCACATGAGTGCATTTCACTAAAGGGTTAATGAGATGAAAAATGTGCAAAATTCAGTATTACATTTTGAAATATCATATTTATGCAATGCTTCACATTAAAATAATAAGTTATAATTCTTCCAAAATAAAATTTCAAAACTTTCTTGAAACCACTAATTTAATGAAATGTATTCACCTAATGGTCATACTAAAATAATTAATTCCATAATACAAGAAAATTTTAAAACTTCCTTGTAACAACTTTTTAATAAAAAAATAAATTAATGAAAATTAGTATGTGAAGCACAGTGATCAATTAAAATCTAAGAGAACCGTTTGAAGTATTAATTTTCATTTTAAACTTAAATGCATATATATGAATTCACAGGAAAAAAAAAATCAAATTCTTTCACATGTATTATGAACCACGACACTTTTAAACATATTGAAATGAGCCAATTTAAGGATAATTAATTACAAATTAAACAATAATTCTGAATAATTTCTTTTCTAAAATTTTAATCCATGCAAAGTACGGCTTGTTTTCAACAATTTTAAGTACAATGGAGATCCCCCCATATTGCTTAAAAACAAATATATCATACATATCATTCACATTTAAATGTTTTAATTACTGAAATAAATACATTCCACTCTAAAATAAGTTTGTTTATGTTTAAGTACAAGAAGAAGAAAAATGGCCATTTAAATCATTAAAGAATGGGTTAAATAAATGTACACTGCACAATGCCATTCACTCACACGCTTTAGCATTATTAACATATGGGTATTTTATACGCATCTTCAGAAAAAAATTTTACAGCCTTCAAAAGAAGCATAAATATTACAAGATTATTAGCTCAAAATATATACAATAAATGGTTGTTTTCGAAATGGCAACATATATTTGTAGCAACCAAATTATAAGATTTCTCAATGTAATGACTGAAAATAAAAGCAGAGTTCATCTTTAGACTGACAAATTGCTTAAGATATTTTAACGTAGAGCATTGAGTGGTTGTGGGACACCATTAACAGTCCTTGATTTCAAAACTCCATCTTCATGTACAGTTACTGTTTCTACGCCATTAACTAGAACCCTAAAAGTAAAGGTATATTAAATAACACATTTTTACATATTTCATATAAAAAGCTTTTAACTACATTAGAATACCTAACAGCCATAAGAAAACTCTCAAGATATTGTAATCACATTTACGAATCAGAATCAGGTCACTCAGTTTCATATAATTTAATGTGCAATTTCAGTATAGAACAAACACATTCAAAATTCATTCTAAAAATTTATAATTTTTCAACAAGAAACATGTTTAAAATAATACAAAGTGTGCATAATAATGAAAACCATTAATTTCAAAATATTCATTTATTATATCATTAAAAAATTTTCACTATCATCTGAATGGTTTTTATTTTTATGTGAAAGCATATTTCAGAAATACAGCAGAACCGCCTAATATGATCACGCCCATTCTGACCTTTTTGATTTTATAGAGCACTTAAGCTTTATAAGCTGTGCTGGGCTGTATGCAGGATTTTGCTTTAGTTAGGGATACAAGGCTGCATATTTGGGGTGGGGGGTTATAAAAATAAAAGTTTTAAAAATAGACTTATATGTTACATACGATTTTAATAAATTTTTATGAATGAAATGCGCACATACCTGAACCTCTCTCTCCTTGCAAACAGCGCTGCTGTTGTGATTATATACACCTTTTATACACACACATATATATAACATTCATTATTTTTTCCATGAATAATAAAAGTCATCTTAATTCAGAAAAATTGTAATTATTTCCCACTGCATTGCTCTTTTCATAGCAAGTCATATTTTCATTTGATTCCAAATATTTGAGGAAGGTCTCATCATGCATTTCTTCATCATCACCCTCGTCTTCTGGCACACCTTGAGAGTTTCCTGAAATTTGCTTTGGACGAAAACTTTTTTTTTAAATTGAAATCATTTGCTAAGTTACTTCATCCCACATATTTAAAATAACATGCATGGCATCTAAGAGAGAAACTGACTTTGCAATTTCCTTAGAAGAACAAATTACATTAGTCGTATCAATTTCATTAATAATAATGCATTTTGAAGTACTTCCTTACTGTAATGGCTCTTGAATGCTTTAATAACATCCTGATGTTATGATTGAAGAATGGAAGTTGTATTAGGCAGAAGGAAAACTAATTTTATGTTCTTCAACGAGATATCAGTTGGATGTGCAGCACAATTATCTAACAATAGTGCCCTTTTCTAGCTAAACTTCATTATCTCACTTCATAAGAAAATCATTAAAAATACTGCTTCTCATTCAAGCATTTTTCTTGTTTCAATAAGTCACATGCAAATGCTTGATAATCTTCAGCCAATGAGGATTTTTGCTTGCACCAGTGTTTAAGAGAATCTTTTTAACTGTTCCATCTACGTTACACGTTAATAACACAGTAACATGTTTAATTTTTTAAAGCTAGCTGATAATTCTCTTTTAAAGATTAAAGTGTGCTGAGGTAGAGCTTGATAATAAAGACCAGTCTCATCAGTTTTAAAATTTGTGTCGTATTTGTGCAAAAGTCTGGCAAAATTATTTTCTATCCAATTACTGGCTTCATTACAGTCTGCATTTTCTCTCTCTCCATATAATTTTTCTGAAAATGATATTGTTTCCATCTTATGAGCCATCTAACAGTAGGGACAAAATCGTCTCCTACCATTTTGGTGAATTCTGTTGTCTTTTGACACAGAATTTCTCACGACATCGTGGTGATGGTGTTCTTGGCATTTTGAAACCACTCCAAGAGGGCAGTTTATACATTGGTAGACTTTTGGCTTCACTTCTGCTTATGTGAGATATTTGCACTTGCCATCAGTTCATCTCAAATTGTTTCCTGTCTTTTCAACAATGTACATAATGCAGATTGTGAAATTTTGAGTTGTACAGAAGCTTCCCATTGGTTGCATTTTGGTACAGCATCCATATTTGCTTCAACAATTCTTTGTCTTTGAAATTTAAATTCTTGTGATTGGACATTTTGAGGCATGATCAAACAATAAAAGTACAGTGTGGATGGATGAACTGTGTGAGCAAAAAAGGACAATTTTTTTTATAGATTTCTCCCTCACCTTTTTTTTAAAAACGTTTTTCCCCTTCCCACCCCAAATTGGTCACAGCCAGTTCTGACAAATCTTCGACTCACCTCCACATATGACTGATCCAGATAAGAAAATTCTACCATTTGCAGCTCTATGATGTGTAAAAGTGAATTGACCTATCAACCTTGAACACAGACTTGGTTGTTTTGACAATTTCAAATAAGAAAATTCTAGCATTTGCACCTTCCTGTGTGAAAGTCCACTTTGAACAAAATATCTAAACTTAAAACACGAAGTTGGGGTTTTGACTTTACAATTTTAAAAGCGATTTGATTTTTATATGCGGTAGCACTGATTTCATTAGAGTTATTTTATAATGATATTTAGTAATTTGAATTCGATCCTATGCAGGATTAGTAGTTACATTTCAGTTAAAAAAATAAGCACACGTCTAACTACATATATACTGCATAACCTTAAAAGAAAAATTAGACTTGTAATTTAAATTATGAGAAATTCAGTATTTATTAAGAGAGAATGAGCATTACTCAACCATGGAAAACAATTACAATTTTTTTTTTAATTTTAAACAACAGTTCAATTTATAGAACTAGTTCACAATGAGAGGGAAAAAACTATGAAAAACTAAACTATATAACAATATTTAATGATGAAATTTCAGTTCAAAATAGAGAAAATAAATAAAAATAAGCCATATTCATTATTTTCACATGGAGTATTTTACAGCATAAAAATCGAAAACATTTATGCCTATTAATAAGTAATAATATTTTTACTTTGACTTTCTTTGTCTCTTTTCAGTCTGAATCCAGTTCTCTAAACAGAGTTTGTTCTTCACAAACAGTTTTTAACATTTCATTAGATTTATTTAAAAGATTCAAGTCTTTTGTAACTTCAGCCTTTTTAGCAAGTATGATTCACCATCTGACATTTAAAGGATAAGGAAGAAAAGTTGTTTATTTAGTTTCGGCTTTGGTATGGGGAAAAAAATGCCCGTTTGTTAAAAAAGGAAAGCACTAAAAGCAAAATATTAATTACGTTAGAGAAAAAGTAAGCACCTATAAGGGCCTTTATATTTTATTTTCAAGTATAAGTACTTTTAAGCACATGTAAGGACCGTTACGCACCTTGCTTAGGTTTTGATTTTAATAAGTGGTTGATTTTATAATGCGGTACCAATTATACAATAATAGATAAACACCAATGAAATAATTACAAAATAATATACAAAACAAACTAATATACAATTAACAGTATCGATAAACACCAATGAAACTGTAGCCAGATGTTTAAACAGCAGATATTGCCACTAAGAATGTCAAAATGTTACAAATATTGGCTCATTCAGATGCACAAATTAAGAATTAACTGTTACAAAAGCACCAGCTAAGGCCTATCTGGACATTGAACTTGATGAGATTCTGGTTTGATTGTTAGCGCTGAAGGTCGAAAGCTGTTAACATGCACATTACCAAGCTATTCAGCAGATTAACATGGATTTGCTTCATTAATGTGTGGAATCGAGAGTTTTCTGCATTTACCTAGGTAATGCGCACAACAATGGCTTTCACGTCATTAAAATTCAAACATTTGTTTCTCTCATTTCATTTTCTTACCCCTTCCTCTCCACTTTTAATTTGGTTTTGCCTGCATTTTGTCATCACTGCTTGTTTTTATTTCTCATAATTTCGGTTGGCTGCCACTACATAAGCATAGCTAATTCTGTTCGCAAATTCATTTCTGCCTGTTAGTGCATGAGTTTTGTGTCATAATTTGTTTTCAAAGCAGAAAATATGCAAGCAAGCACCAAAATGTTGAGTAAAATGAAGAAAAGATTCTTCGCAAATCTCTTTTGCAAAGATTCAAAATATAACAGTGTTTTAATGACAAAACACAAAATGACAAAAGGTATGATTCCATAACTTAAGATGTAAAGTGACTTAAAATTTCCAAGAAGAATCATCTCAAGATTATCGAGTAATTCAAAGGTATGATGTGTTGACTGAAAGAGACTGTGAAAAATTTACTAAGCCAATGTCAGATGCGCAAGAAAGTATGAAAATGTTTGTCCATGCCGTAGAATTGCTCGACATATTGTAATTTACTCATTTGTCAGTTGGCCATGGTGGAAGAGAGAGAATGATCAAGCAATTAAATACACTTTAAAAATCATAATCCAAGCCCAAATAAGAACGTTTTTGGATTTAAGCAAGCTTTGTCAATGAAAGCAAAGAAAAAAAAAACATCATTGTAAAGCCAATTATTTTATCACATTTTAGTAGCAGATGGTAGGTAAATCTCATTAATTATGAATCTCAAGATGGAAAGTTTTAGTTTCTTCTCGTATACTAAAAATACTTAACAAGATTTTGTTGAATGAGCAAGAAAACATGCTCATTACCTGGATGGCTGACAGACAAGTTAACAAGCAGAGTGATGACATATGATTTGTACAAGAAGCACATGAAGAATCGTACTTATCATTCTGAGATTACAAGAAGTCATACGAAGCCATGTTGGGTTGTTCCACAAATGTGGGACTATCTTCTCCTATTATACGATGAAGTGTATTACATTCGATAAATACTGAAGAAGACCTTAAAAAATTAGAAGATTCACAATCAAATCTTATTGAAGAGGACATACAATCAAATCTTACTGAAGAGGACATTCTTTTATCCCCTGCTTCTACAGAATAATCTATGGAAATACACGAATTTATCGATAGCAATCAAACTGATGCTATACTTTTGACTGAGAATACTGTTATGAAGAATATTCAGTTACCTTGCACCTGCAAGGAATCACATTTGCATGTTGAAGAAGTCATCACCGAGTTAACCTTAATTTCAGCAGAATCAACATCACAGTTTCATACAAAGCCTGTAAAAAGGACTATATAAGACATGATCTATTGTTTGCTCAAAATTAGCATCAGGTGCTTACAAGTGTAAATCACGTGTTTGCTCACATAATTTGTGGTGAAATAGTCCGAAAGAGGAAGGTTTAGTAAGAATGCATTGTGCAACATTTAGAAAAAGAATCTGGATCAGAAAATAAGGTGTAATAAAGCCAAGAATGGTTTAGAAAAGAAAGCAAAGAAAACATTAGTAGTTTCTAATGCTAAGCACCCAAATGTCGATGAAGTCAATGCGAGAATTAAAATACCCGATGTAGACAGAACAAAACGTGATAACCGCTCGATTTTAGCTGTGGTTCTTAGTAAAACAAAGGATGGCTTTTATAAACTTGGTAATAAAACAGGTATTTTAAAATAATTGTATGCAAGATATGAATTCAGTTTTTGCAAAGAGAGATTTTTAATGAAAGAAGATGTCTCTGCTGTAGAAATAGCTATGTCCAACAGCAATAAAACAATCTCTTAATACTGAGCATGGTTTCAGAAAATGAGACTTCACATCTAAATATACCACAAATAGGTGTGCTTGTCACAAAAACCAGTTGCTATGTAATTGAAAATGTCACCAATCACATTTAAATAAAAATGTTTGCACTTATTAAGCAAGCATAATTTTATCATATGTTTTGCAAATTCATTTCCTTTATTGTAATAATATTTTAAACCCTTTGATTCTTTGTATTATAGTTTTTAAATTTATTGATGATTGATTATACCAGCTAATTTGTTGATTGTATTACTTAATTCTTTAGATATCAAAAAATAAATAAAATATGTTTGAGGGTATGGAAATGTTACTGTTGTTCCAGCACAGATCTTATTTTCACTTTCATGAGTGCCTAATAGGTAATGTGCAGATTAACAAGTGCCTAGTAGGTAATGTTCATATTATCTAGGTAATTTGAAGATTATGTAGGCAATTTAAGAAAGGAAATAATTCTTGGCACTTTAACAGATCACCTTAATTAATCTGCCCATTACCTATATAATCTGTAGAATAACTGATTTCTGCACTTTAGCGGTAACATGATTACTGGTAGCATACTTTCATGTCTCAAAATGACCGAGATGAGTAAGATTATGAGGTCAGAACATAAAAAGTTTGGTACATACTATCATGCTTTCTTTTATCCCCTTTTTTAATGCAGACATTGTGATAAGATTGGTTTACATAAAACTCAAGCACTGGCTGGTCCATCTTCAAACTCGCGTATGATAACTGAAGTTTAATAGTAATCACATCATTATTGAATCTACCAGCTGGAAAATTCAACTTAGATTGCACACAACATAGAAAAAGTGAAACGGCTTCTTGGAATGCCTTGCCAGTCTTCTCAAAGAGTCGAAATAGACATACTACTTCATTTCATCCCTCAAACACTGGAAAATTATGTTCCAATCAAACGGTATTTTTTGACTACACCTTTGTCAAACAGTGCATGTGTGTTAAGATAACCAGCAAATTATTATTTTCTTATTCGTATGCCATTCATTAAATGTAGTTTATCAGCATCTGAATACTTTGTCCCAAACTTATGCACTGTCACCATTTCGAGACATTTGGAAATATGATAAAGAAAACTATATTAGTTAATTTATGTGCAGATTACACATAGATATGCAGTGAAAAGTTAATTTAAATCTTTAAAAGAAAAGTTTATCATTAAATGCTACTCCTATAACTTTAACTGTTAGATGTCTGTGTAAACAATATTTCATTTTTTCAGAACTAGGAAAAGGTTATGTTAATTCATAAATACTAATCCACCAAAAACATTGCTCTACACAGCTAACAATCTGTTAAACAAAATTGTATATTAAGGTTTACTGACTGGCAGACTTTTTTTTTCAATTAATATGCCCTTCAACTGTAACAGTTTGTTTTCCAGTCATATATTTTTTAATCTGAGTTGAAATTATACTTTACATTTTTTTCCCTTCTTTTTTCCACTACCAAATAGTAACTACCACTGATTTTGATTATAGAAATGCCAGGACCAGTATACATAGGGAGGTTTCAAAAATTCTTTTCTTTTTCATGCTTCATGATCTGCGTGAAACAACTGAGTATTAGATTGTACTTTACTCTGCAATATAAAAAATTTCCCAAAAATATTGAATTCTCATGTACTTTTCACTCTGATGTACCAAATTCCTCAAAATATTTAATTCCCAAATAAAAAATTCCAATTTTCCCCTTTTTTGGGGGGATATTTTGCTATAATAAATTATTCAAAAGCTATTCAGTTTGTGAATAAAAACTACGATACAATTCGTGCAAATATGATATTGGTTATTTTGTAATTTTCTCTTTAACAGCCTGTTACATTTTCATATTACATTCAAATTCTATATTGACAGCTGGCATTTTTACATTAATTCATCATTCAACATATCAGCAAGCTCAATGAGACAAAAAAATAAATAAATAAACACTTTCTTTGATTCCATATAAGGTTAATTCAATTAGCAATTTTACTTCTTAATTTTTCATGAAAACAAAATTATTATAGAAAATTAATTCAAAAGAAGAAAGAAATAATTTTAAACACTTCAAAATTGAAAACGAACAGAAAAAATATATACATGTTATAAAATAGTTTTATAACACCATTGAAATCTCAAGGAAATAACTTAGACATACTTCTTTGTTTCAATTTTCTTGCCATTTACAAATCGAGTAGAAGTGCTAGTTTTTCTAACACCGACACTTGGTGTATTGCCAGTAGAAACAGTTGCATTAAAACTACTGGTGAAATCAGGAAATCTGTAATATTAAAATATATTTATGAACAATGAATGCCAAAATACAAAAAGAAAATGGGAAAATTTGTGTAAAAATCATACAACAAAAAACAGTTTTCCATCTAATCCAAATAATTTTCAAATTCTCTGACATACCAATTTTTATACTTTACAAATAAACACTTCAAAAAAGTTTGGCTAAGCAACAAATACATTTATAAAAATTAGTTTTTTACATAAATAGGTTTAGAAAATTTTAAAATTTCAATGAAATAACTACTTATAACAAGGTAATGAAACTGTGCACGATATGAGGTAGATAAAACAATTTTTACAAGAAAATAAATACAATAATTCATTATTTGCTTTTTTTTTAAAAGGTAGATTGTTTATTGGTAATGATCTATAACATATTTTTACTTGATAGCATTTGTTTTGCACTTTTTTCAACTTCAACTTTCTGGGGGGAAAATTCCAATTTTTTCTGATTTCCCAGGCGAAAGAAGCCTGACATATTGTAATTTTGCTCTAATAAATGATTTAAAAGCTATTCGGTTTGTGAATAGAAACTATGAAACAATTTTTGCAGATATGTTTTTCGTTTCTTTGCCATTTACTCTAACAGCCTGTTATATTCTCTTAATTAGTTCAGATTCTATAATGAAACCTGGCATTTTTACATTAATTCATTATTCAACTTATCACTGAGTAAAAAAAAAAAAAAAATTGTGTTGTCATATATGGTTATTTTAATTCAATTAGCAATTTTACTCCTATATTTTTCATGAAAACAAAATTATTATGGAAAATTAATTCAAAAGAAGTAAAAAATTAAAACAAAAAATATACAATACACATATTATAAATAGTTTTATGATAACAATGAAATGAATCTGAGTTTGGATACCACAACATGAATGGCAAAATCTCAAAATTCTGTATAATAAGAATAGAGCCTTCTTTTTCCAGACAGATTACAAAGTAGTTTTATGATAACAATGAAATGAATATGAGTTTGGATACCACAACATGAATGGCAAAATCTTAAAATTCCATATAATAAGAATACAGCCTTCTTTTTGCAGATAAAAATATATAAGTGCAAATATTCTGCTGAAATTAAACCAGTTTAATTACCTTGATAGACGTATTCAAATTCATAAAAAAAATTCTAAATATGTTACAGTATTCCATTTCAAAACAGTTTACACAAATGTTTTGAACAGACCTATAAATTTTGAGGATTATATGATATATGCCACTCTTCTTCAGGGGCAAAATAATGAAGTCAGATCACCCTTAAGATTAAAAGTTTTTATTCAAAACCTATACCAAACTAAGGTTGCTTTCTCCTTCAATTTTAAAGCATTGAGCTCTAATAACATTCTTGCAAAGCAAAGAATTAAAAATGCAAAAATATTCACAAATCAACTAACATTCACAATGGCTGTAAGAAAGAATCTAAATCTGATAGAAAACATTGTCATAATTTTCAAAAAAGAAATAGGCAGAAGTGAGTAAGGAATAAGGGATGACGACAGTTCAATATCTCCCGTTCTACTGGGCCAAATGACAAAATTCAAATTGCATTTTTCATGTCTCAAAAGCATGACTTAGGATATATATTAGATTTATATATAGCATTGTTCTAACATAGGTATTTTGACACAAAATCAGACTTTTTCTGAAATAACATGCCAGTTTTTTTAATATTTGGATTCTAAGACTCAAATTATGCCTAAATATTAAATTTTGTAAAATTTCGTGTGAAATTTGTGGAGAAATTAAAAAATTTATCTTGCCGTATTGTTTTCAGTTTGCGCCAAGAATAATTCACTTGGCAAACTTCTTAATTTATAGCAACATACTTTCCTTGTTATTGTTCATACTTTCAAATAATTTTAATAAAGTGCGTAAATTACATTTGGCATTATTACTGCTTATCGCGTCAACATGTAAATTCATATATATCTTAGAAAATTTTGAATAAAAAAAACTCTTAATTTTTTGCAGGTGTGTCTAGAAATACATCTGCTTTAAGATGATGGTAAAAATTTTATATGTTATAATTCAAAATTGTTTTCAAAAAACTTATAAAAATTATTTAAAAAATAAATTACAAAACAAAAATGGATGAATTTTATCTGGAATGAACCTAAATTTCTAAATGTGAAAGGAAGAATCAAAAACATTTTAATAAAAAAGAGATATTAATAATTATATACCAAATTCAATTAACATTGAGGAGCTGAAATTCTGAGAGCTAATTTTTTAAAAATTATTTGTGCGATTTTTATGAAACTTGAAAATCTGGCATAATCTGAGTCACTGAATTGAAATATAGAAAAAAATTCTCATGTCATTTCAGAAAAAGTCCGATTTTGTGTCAAAATACCCATATTAAAACAATGCTATATATAAATCTTAATACATATCCTGGTCGTGCTTTCGAGACATGAAAAACACAAGTTGAATTTCGTCAATCAGCCCAGTAGAATTGGAGATAATAGAACTATCCACCCCCATTTTTTTGTGTAGTGTACATAACTATTTTTTCAGCAACCAGGCTCATAACAATACTTCAGTCATGCTATGTTGTGTTTTCATATGCAATAACAAATTGTGGTATTTTTTGCATTAGTTCCAAAATATGAGCTTGTTGAATTTGTCAGCAATGGAAGAAACTGCAGCAACAATTTTTCAGGAATACAGAATTCTAAAGGGAACAACAAAAATGAGTTTCCTAGACAGATGCTATTGTCGAGGATTGCACGAAGCAGTCTCCTTAATTCTCTGGTGCTTTTTTAAGCGAAAATAGATTGCGGTGTACTTCGAGAGTAGAGTAGTGCAAAAAAAGATTTATAAAAGAATGTTAAGTGCTTTATTTCTTTAGTGTAATTCTTATTTAATAAATTCAAATTTATATTTTCTATCTTCTATACGTATGTTTTTTTTCATATAGTGATAATTTTTGCTGACTTAAGATAAATATCGACAGTTTGGGAATCTTCTAAAAAAAGATGCAGAAACCACTAACTTGCATCTCTTCATATGTAAAAAATCACCAAATTGCACTAAGGTGGTTGCGTTAATAGCCAAGTATCTAAATTAGAGCAAGGAAAGTCCAATTATTAAAGTTAATTATTCTGATCAATATCTTTTTATTATTATTATTTCCAGTGTACTAAAAATAAAAAGACTTTTGATACTCAGGCGATAAGATGCAAATAAAATACAGAGTGTAATCATACAAATCAAATTCAATAGCTAACCTAAATCCAGATGACAAAATTTAAAATATAACAAGCAAAATTTTAAAAGATTATGAAGAAAGTCTGTGATATTGAGCCTCGTGACAATCATAACAAACTGAATTCATTCAAAAAGTTATCAAATAATAGATTTAAGGACCTGATTGGATGTACTGCAGCATACTTTCTATCACTATTACTACTTTAACCACAAATATTTATAATAGCTAGCTGCCTAAAATAATTACTACACAAAAGAAAAAATATACAATGATTTTAGTGAATCCATTTAATGTAATTTCATGGGCCCAATTAATAATTCATAACAACTGAAATGAATCTGGATTCACTATTTTTAAATCACTTGGTTTTCCATTTAACTACAGAAAATATGAAAGAAAAATGTCTTAAACAATGACCAATAACAACATGCAGTATGGACAAGGTTCGTACACATTTCTGCACACGGAAATTAAGTACTTTTAAGGACCATTAATGAAAAAAATTAAGGACCTATGAGCAAATAGGAGCTGAATAAATTCAATTAAAAATATTGTATATGCCTGAACTTCGTTTTTGTAATACCATCCTAAAAAGAAAGTAGATCCGTAAGTAGGATGAATTATTATTAAATATGAATTAATTAACAAAATTCTTATAAGCTTGAAAATAAAATCAGCTTTATAAAATGTATCAAGAGCATTAAATATTTTACATTTATAATAGTGGACATATTTGAAAGAAGAGAAGTGATATTTTATTTATGTTTTGCTAACAGCTTGTGTTGATTTTCTGTTTTTTTTTTTCAATGTTTCATTTTTGTCACATACTTGCTCAGTCTAGACGTTTAGTAAATAGCAAGTAGATTTTATGTCAAGCGGCATAGATTAAAATAAGAAGTAAGATCATAATCAGCATGATTCATAATAAAAGATCGCCCTGTCACCGCTGCTGCTTACCTAGAGAGAGACCTGTTGATTGGAACAAACCTAAAAGGCCTGATGTAGGCACGGTTGGCAAGATTTGAAAGTTAGTTGAGCTCTGTCTGTCGCAGTTAGTGTTGTAGCTTCGTGTAGATCCAATAAGCCACTAAAGCTCCACAGGTGATAAGTTGTTTTGTATTGTTTTATGTCTCACTAGATGCAAAGGATAAGTTTTACATGAATTATTGCATTTTTGTGTTTTACCTTGTGACCACGGTAAGGATTAATGGAAGGCAATAACTCATTTTAATATGCAGAGCTAATTTTTAATAGTACGCAGTTAGTAATAAATAATTAAATTAGATAGTTAGATAACCTTAGTCATTATGGATTTGCATGGCTAATATGAAATTTTATTAATTTTTTTAAAGAATATTTGTTAAAAAAGGCGTATTAAAATCGCAAATACATGTAATTTATGGCATTGATTCTTAAACGATATCAGAATAATTACACATTAAAAACTACAAAACATTTATGTTTTGTTTAAAAGTCAACAAAATACTTATGCATCTTTTTAATTTGAAGCCTTCCCAGACATTTTGGCTAATTTAAATCGATTTTCTTCTCTTTAAGTATCTTTTCTAACAATCAGAAAATTGTCTCAACACGCAAACCAGTGTTCTCATTAGTTTCTACGTGCTTTATCTCCTAATTTGTCAACCTCTCTACAATATAGCTATGAGGGTTTACTTGATCTGGTAAAAGTTAAATAATCCAAAACCTTGTGACAGACGTGAAACAAATTATCGCTATGTCTGAAAGTAACTACAATGTCAGACAAAGATTTAAATAAGCCTCTTATTTAAAAAGAACATAAAGGCATGTTCTGATGCTAACAAAATCAGTTACAGCTCGTGGTGATGTAATTAAACAAGAACAGTCATATTCAAACTAAAAATGTGGACTAGTGGTCAAGGACTATACAATTTAATTTTAATTTAAGCTGGCTCAGTAACTATCATATGAGCAAAGAGAAATGGGAAATTATAGTAAAGGCTAAAATTATAAACTGGGTAATTTATATAATAATAATTGAACATATCATCTAAGAATAATTTTCTTTATGTATTATTCAGTCTCTTTCTTCAACAAATTTCCTTTTTATTTTAGAATTTTTTGTTTTAATTAAGGATTTCTGTTATTCTAAAAAAAACTAAATGCATTTAGAATGTATAGAAAAAGCTGCTAATTTTATTTCTTTAGCAATATAAAAATTCAGAAGAAATATTAAATATATATGGTAAGGGCTGGTTATAGAGCTGATGTGGCAGAAATTTTAGAATTTAGTGACAAACTGAGCAACAAAATTTACAAATCTCAGAACTTTTAGAATTTAGAGAAGGCACTGGAAGCAGAATTTAGAAAGGCACTAGACAGCAGAATTTAGGATTCACAGAGATTGCATCAGGTGGGAAAATGCCTAGTGCCAGCTCTGTATGATACATTAAGGCATATTATGTGAATCTTTTAAAGACAGTTTTCAATTTCTTTACTAATAAAAAAAATGCATTTCTATAACGCCTGTCCATGTGATAACATTAGAAGCAATTTTGATATTCTCTATGCTTGTGCCCAGTGAAAAGTAGAGAAAATAAAGGGAAAATAAACATGTTAAGAAAAAGATTCTAGTATCAAAAATAAAACATTCAAATATTATGTTTTCATTGTTCTTCCAGACTTTCCCCCAAAAGTAAGAAATTCATCCCAGACTTTCTGTAAAATATATTCATTATGTGTTAATACCATGGAGACATTTTTCATTTTGTCACATATTACTGGAATCTTCTAGAATCGTGGGTCTATAAATCTTGCCTTCTAAACTTTCCAAGCTGTAGTATATCAAATCCTAAAGAAAAATGATCCCTACCAATCCTGTAATAGGCAAAAGCCAGAAATATTAAGAAAAAAAAAAAAAAAAAAAAAAAAAAAAGAAAAA
>KK121704.1:146726-182721 GCA_000611955.2 Stegodyphus mimosarum | reverse complement strand
ATTATACCTTGTTTATTTCACAGATTCAGAATATTGTATAATGGAACTTTATAACATATTTTATTTTAATGTTATTTTTTAAATATAATTTCAATATTTTACCATTATTTTAATGAAATTTATTAATTTACAATGTATTAAAAAAATCGTCGAAAAATTCCCAGATCTCAGGATTAAAAATTTTCGATAAGAACTGATCGTAAAATCGCCAAAATGTTGATAAGTCGCCAAATTTAGAACGTTAAATAAAAAAGTTCACATCACCAAAAGAGAAAAGTTGTTTAAGAGCTTTTCATTAGAAAAAATGAATTTCGAAATGCCTATGTTTCACCTCTTGCTTAAAACCTCAAGTATCCTACTATTTATATTAGATATAAGAACAAGTTATAATACATGAACCTATTCACCCATCCAAAAGATAACCATATATGTCGGTGAATCACCAAAAATATTCCTCCAAAATGCTAATTCACACTCAAAATGGCAGTCGTAAAAACAGACAGGAATATCAGATTATTAAAATTAAGGACCTTCTGCCGATTATGGCCAAAATTAAGGACTTTTAAGGACCGTACGAACCCTGATGGAAGATAAAGATATTTAAAGACAGACATTCCTTTTAAATTACTGAGTGTTTTGTTGAGTGGCAACGATCTTTTTTTCTGTAGCCGAGTTTGATTAAATTTGAAACACAGAAAATATATAAAAATCAAAATTTGGTGGCTCTAAGCGCAGCCATTTTTTCCACAATGGGAGGAATATATACACAATTTTTTCATCATTTAATAATAGAGACATGCAGTAAATTACTTATTTATTGCAGTACTTATGTATTATTATGGCAACCATGAAAGTTGGCAGAGATCTAGCCAAAGCATTCCTATGTAATTCTGAGCTGCATTTCCATCTGCAACTCTTACAATGGAGCATTTGTCAATCTCTCTGAAGAATCCACCAAACAGCCACTGCTGTTAAAGTACTCTATCCGCTTTGTAAAAAGACTTTCGTCAATATTTTGTTAACCACTGATTTTACCGGAAGCTCTGTTTAGAATGCTATGAATACATTCCGCAAATAACTGCTTAAATTTATTACTGTTCCACCAGCCATATCCAGCTGTTCTTTTTACCATTCAACATTTATTAACTCTTTTGATCAGCTGTTAATAAACTGAAGTACTTCAATTTGTGAATGAAGTAGTGGATTCACAAATGTGATTATACTGCTCTCAAACCACATTACTCTTTGAATGGATATTCTCATCAAAATGTTTCATACTGAAACACTTTCCTTTACCTTTTTTCAAATAATGTACCATTAATACACTTTTTTATGGCAAAATCCCATAAAGTTGAAAATAATACATTGTATGCTCTTCTGTAGAAGCCAAATCCAAATTTAATTTTTTTTCCACCTACAAGTACAAGAAAAAACACAAAAATAACAACTAATTTAGAAGTTGTTGCACTCTGGCAGCTGAAGATGATGATTGGGAAAAACCATCGAAACTAGTCCTAGGAAACTTTTATTGTTTGACTTCTAAATTAGTCTTTGTTCGGCATGTTGTTTTAGCCTAAACAGCAATAACAGTTAATCAAGGATTAACTGTTATTATCCTTGTTAAAAAAAACGAAAGGTGGCTTATAAAGAATCAATTGGGAAAAGTGCAAATGTTGTGACGTCGTGTTTACCTATAACTGGCGGTTAACCACACTGCTTAGCAAGTTTCATGGTTGACAGAGCAGTACGTAAGTATCTTTATTTATTTAAATTTCTTGTAGATGGTTAATTAACTCACAAGTTCAGTTTAACTAACATTTTCTATTAAAGAGTACACTGCACACACACACAAAAAAGATTTTAAATTATGTCCAAAGGGTTTTTTTTTTAACATTTTGTGAATTACCTTTTTATTTATTAAATATCATGTTCTTCGAAATTAAACCATAAAATTCAGTTCAATAGCAATATCAAAAAATAATTTTAAAATAAGCATATTTTTAGAATTTCCTATACACAGTTCTGCACGCTGGAGATAAAAAGGTAGTTTTATCTCCAGCATAGAGTGTGCCATTGCTCGCTTTTAAATCGTTGAGTTTGTTAATCAAAAATTCATTAAAAGTTTTAAAAAATATGAAATAGATAATAAAACAAATTTTAAATTTGAGCTTCCAGATGCCCATATTCAAGTGGAAACGTACATTATTCAAAATTTGCTGGCTCTAGGTACCGCTGTTTTATCACAATGTAAGAAACATACATACATTTATGCAGATTCTTCATTATTTAATTTCTTTAAATGTAATACAGGGCGCCAATATTTGGTGGCAACAATTTGAAAAGTCAATCGGACATTTATAGTGAATCAACGCAAAATGCCAAAACGAAAACAATAGTCCTTCAGGGACAAAGCCCCTTTGGACTAAAAAAGTGAACAGTTCAATATATCTCATTTTACAAGCCCGAATTACGAAATTCAAATTGCGTTTTTCATGTCTCAAAAGTGCAACTTAGGATATATATCAGATTCATATGTAGCATTGTTCTAACATAGGTATTTTGACACAAAATCAGACTTTTTCTGAAATGACATGCAAATGTTTTTCCATATTTCAATTCAAATTATGACTAAATATTAAATTTTGTAAAATTTGGTGCGAAATTTATGGAGGAATTTAAAAATTTATCCTGCCATATTTTTTTCAGTTTGCGCCAAGAATATTTAACTTGGCAAAGTTCTTAATTTATGGCAGTCTATTTTCCTGTCCTTTTTTTCATTGTTACACGAGTGGAAAAAAGGTCACATTCATTACTTTCAAATAATTTTAACAAAGTGCATCAACTACATTTGGCATTATTATGGCTTGTAATAAATATGGCAAATTTCAAAGCACAATATGTAAATTCAAATATATCTTAGGAAATTTTGAATAAAAAACTAACTTTTTGGAAGTGTGCCTAGAAATACATCTACTTTAAGATGATGTTAAAAATTTTGTACGTTATAATATAAAAATATTTTAGAAAAATTTATAAAAAATATTTAAAAATACAAATTTTAAAAATAAATCATAAAAATGTACAAACTATATTTGAGTTAAGCCCAAATTTTGAATTCTGGAAGAAGGAATCAAGTAAGTTTAATAAAACAAGAGATATTAATAAATATATATCAAATTCAGAGCTGAAATTTTGAGAGCCAATTTTTCAAAAACCACTGGTGTGACTTTTACAAAACTTGGCAGTTTGGCATAATTTGAGTCGTAGAATCAAAATATGGAAAAAAATTGTTACGTCATTTCAGAAAAAGTCCAATTTTGTGCCAAAATACCCATATTAGAACAATGCTATACATAAATCCAATACACATCCTAAGTTGCGCTTTCAAGACATGAAAAGTTGAATTTCATCAATCGACCAAGTAGAACGGGAGATATAGAACTGTTCCCCACTTTTTTTTCTGCAGTGTACATTTTTATCAACCCATCTAAGATGCTGATAGGTAAACCAAAAAATTTAATCTTATTAAAACCTTTAAAAATTCCTAGCAATTATATTTAATGCAAAATGACAATTTTTAAGAATTTTTTTTATGGATCATACAATGAAACTAAATTATTATATAGACAGAGGCAAGAAAATTAATTAAAACAGATATGATAGGATTTCATTAATATTACATGAAATTATTTCACAAGTATAATACCATAATAGCAAGGTTTTTATTTTTTATTTTTAATGCACAATTTTATGAAAAAAACTGGTTACAACTCTGATATACCCCCCAAAAAATTATGCGCCAAATCTGGCACTCCCTACGGACTTTTTTAGGGTTGCTGTTTCTTATTTTGGTGTTGCCAATTTAGGTTTTTGCTGTTGCCAAATTTAGTATTTTCTTGAATTTTGTACCATTTTTTGAGTTTTTTTTTTAAAGTTTTGTGGCAACAATTTTTGGATTTCATATATTCATATATGTTTTACCGCCATTTCATTCATTCGCCATTTCTTTGTGAAGTGATCAAGCGGATTTCTGACTTGCTGTATTTTGCTGCAAATCTGGTTGTATTTTCCAATTATATTTTTTTTCTATTAATTATTTTTATCTTTTAGCTTTCAATATGCCTACTGTATATAGTGTTGTTGAAAAGTTTCAGGGAATTTTGAGTCGGAAAATTGATAGTTGTGCTTCATTTTCGTCGGGTAGGCCGACAGTTGGAAGGCCAGGTATTATTAACTGTTTATTTTTGCATCATTTGGCTCAGGATATGCAGACGCTAATTGATTTTTTGATGGATGTTGGATTGTTGAAGGCTGCAGTGTGTAAGAAATGTGGGTCTGGTATGAAACAGAAGTTGAAGAAGTCATATTCGGATGGATTTGTGTATGTTTGTCACAAAATGGTAGGTGGTAATCAGTGCAACACTGAAATGTCAATAAGGCATAACTATTGGTTTTCGAAGTCTAAGCTTAAGTTGTTTGAGGTTTTGTTGATCACGTATGAGATTTTGAGAGGCACTAAGACAGGTAGGATTGCAGAGGAGTATGGTTTCTCTAGTACTACTTTAGCAGATTGGAGGCAATTCATTAAGGAGACCATTTTGAATTATATTGAGGAGAATTCTGAGAAAGTAGGAGGTGATGGCGTTGTTGTGGAAATAGATGAGTCGAAGTTTGGCAAAAGGAAGTACAATAGGGGTCATAGTGAAAGGGGATCAGGTAAGGTTTTTTTAGTTGCTGTGCATGATAGGTCTCAGGAGACGTTGTTGTCGGTAATTAAGGAATGGATTAAGCCAGGTACGTCTGTTTATTCTGATTGTTGGAAAAGTTATGATTGTTTGACGGATGAGGGTTTTGAGCATTTAAAGGTAAATGATTCTGTAACTTTAGTACGTGGAGGCATGTTAAAGCTTCTTTGCCTACGTACAATCGCAAGGCAGATTATAAATTTTACCTTGCGATGTACATGTTTCGTAAATCATGTTTAACAGCTAATGTTGATTGTTTCAATAAATTTATTGAAATTGCTGCTGGGGTAAATTGGGAGGAATTCAAAATTTCTGTATAAATAATTCTTTTTATTAGATTGCCGATACGTATTTTCAATTGTATTTGTTAAAATTTTTGTGTAAATTGTATATAATTTATTATTCAGTGTCATTTATTTGTATTTTTTATGTATTCATTGTATTTTTTAGGTATTCTTTTTTTTTTGTATTTAATGATTCCATATTTTTTATGTATTAATTATTTGTATTTAGCGAGAATCCATCTTGGCGAGAAAAAAAAAGGCGCCAAAAACAGGTATTTTGCTTGGCGAGGGAAAAAAGTCGCCAAATTTCCGATTTGGGGGGTATACCAAAGTAGTTCCAAAAACTGATTTAAAATTTATTAATATATAAACCAAATTTTAAATAAATACATACCCTCCCTGCATATCATTAGCAAATAATTGTGGAAAATTCCCAAAGCCAAATCCTAAATTCTGGAATGGATCACGAGTTCGTAAGCTTCCTAATAAAATAAATTCACAAAACTTTCACTATTATAAATGAAACACATGGTTGTACATATTTATTAAATTAATAATAAAGCAAATTTCACCGTAGAAAAACTTATCACAATAGACAAAGATGTGCCAAAAAGGACTAAATATGAAAATTATACCCAATATGGCAATCTTCTACACACTTGTTGTTTAATTTTATGGAAACTAAAATGTGACAGCTCAGAAGATTTGTTCTAGATAATAAATAGACACTTTCTGATCGTCTGCACTCCATTGAAAAGTTGCCAAATCATCCGTAACTTTGCGGATTAATGAAAAATGTTTGCTTAACTATCTTTATGGCTCCTAGGCACTGTTCTGATTACAAATAATAATAAACTTTTTATATGAAAAAATAAAAATCTTTAAGGCTTTATTCACATATTATAACATTATTATATTCACATATTATTTGATTTTGTGCTTTAACCTAAATCATGTAAACCCATGGTAATCAAACATGTATAGTATATGCATGCATGAGTTCAGTATTGTTACATACACAACTCGGAAATTTGCCCAAAGATGGCAATTCTATTGAATGTTGAAACCAGGAGTAAATCACTCATGAAACAATGTATCAACATGTCCGATTAAAAATACTGCATTCTCCTCTGAAGCAACTATGCCCTATTATCTTACAGTTAACACTCTGAGCAGCACGAGGTTTGGTTCTGCTCTTGAAGACCTGTACTGAAACTGCATTTTAATAGCTAAATTTGAACAATTACATATTTTAATCTCTGTTTTCATAAACTTCTGTTCCTTAAAATGATATTTACATCATTAAGAAAAGTAACAAAGCAAAATATTTTAAATTATAAACTAATATATAACAACAGACAAAAAATCTCACGACCCGATAAAGGCGATCATGGCACTCTGGGTGAAAGCTATTCTCTGATGAAACAATCCCTTTAATTCGTTACTATAAACTAACATTAACTATGGAACATTTTTAATAAAGAAACCAACTAATATCAGGTAATGCATGTTTGAATTTCCCCTTTCTATATTATTCTAAGTTTTATTTCAATTTTTTAAATACATCAAGATATTTACTATATGGATAGGCTTTCCAATTTTCATTGAAAACATTCTTAGAGTTCTTTACCTCATTTTGGAAAACTTTGTATTTGGAAGTACACATACCAAACCAATATTTATGAAAATAAAGCCTCTAATCATCATTTTTTAACAACCCATACATTAATACAACTTAAATGCTACAGCAAACTTATAAGTGTACATTCCAGAAACAGCAGCAATTTAAAGCAAAACATTAGAATTCAAAACAGCTTATAATAACAGAAACCACTGCAGGCTTCATTATTCAGATTTGATACCTGTAGTACAAAAATTAAAATTATGAGTACTTGAAGTTTAAAACAAGATAACCAATTAAATGAAAATCCTATAAAAAAAAACTGATTTCATCTATTAGTTTATTTGAATATGACAAAATACATGAGAACTATCTGCCTCGGGAAAGGAACATTTCATGGAAGATTTTGAAAAACTAACTCTGTTATTTATTAATAAAAAATGAATTTACTTGTGGCAATTATTTCCCTAAGATGATCAATCACTTTTAAAGGTATACATAAAATCTGCAGAGCTGCCAAACTTAAAATATTAAAAACTGGGAGGTTTTTCCCTTTGAAAAGAACTAAATTTACTTAAATTCACCTTATAATGGTTATTGAACTATTTAGGCTATGATTCTGATGTACAATATACCAATATTTAATTGATATTCTAAATTTTATGTTTTTTGGAGAATTTCATTTTGTAATTTTTAGCATTTTTGTACTAAATCCTGACAAGCAATAAAAAGCTCTAGTTTATTAAAGTACTTATAAAATATAATAACACTGAAATTAATAATTAATATACATATATATTTAACATTTATTGATATAAACCAACATTAAATGCAGTTATTAACTAATTAATCAACAGCTGAATCTTCATAAAAAGTTCTACAATCGCCTACAGTAGATTAAGACAATTCGGATAAAAAAATTTAAAAAGAAACATATGCTGAAAATCACTAGGGGTAAGGAAATGGAATCTGCATAATTTAAGTTTCCCTAATTCAATAAATTTCGCTTATAATTGGGTAAACATTTTTCTTCATAAAGGCTAACAATTAAAAATTCGTTGATACACTGGGACAGCTCTTGTACTAGATGAACTTTTTCTTCAGTCAATTTACAGAACACTGTTTAAGTGAACAATGTGTTTGTTCTAAGAAATTGTATCAAAGCAATAAGAATTTTAAATATTTCTTTTTTTTTTTTTCAGAAAAAAATTTAATTTTAATGTCTCAAATATGAAAAATTTTTTCACATTAAGAAACGGATTTTATCAATTACATATATGGCCTAAATTTACTTTTCTTTTTACAGTTTTAGAATTTGACAATAAATAATAGGAGTAAAATGAATAATTTAAGGCATAACTGGAAAACTTTACATTTGTTCTAGTGACATTACTGCTGATGCTTGAATAGGTAGAAGAATGGGAACATTTATTACAGTAAGAATGCTGCCACTTTGAATATCCAGTGGAAATGTGATTTGGTGTGGGACCTAATATATCATCTTATTGGAGAACACAAGGTTTCGACAATTCTGCACACGACACCGTACTTGCTACACAAGCATTACTCTAAGTGTAGGAAGTAAGATGCATAAATTTCAACATGTTCCTTTCAATGCTGCTGTTTTCTTATTCATACAAATATACTACTACTTGCCTACTTTCCATTCGCCAGACAATTTTAGCATAAAATTAAAATACCACAAATAAAGCTTTCTTATGAAAAAAAAAAAAAAAAAAAAAACTTACCACTCCCATTTTGGTTTTTCCTATCAGAGTTTCCTCCAAATAAGTCAGCAAATGGGTCACCACCAAAAAATTCTCGGAACACATCTTCGGGATTACGGAATGAAAACTGGAAGAATGGTGAAAAGTCGTGATCAAACATTGATTCAGCTCCCCTTCCATGATAGTGTCGCCTCATTCTTTTAGCTCCCCCTTCCAATCCCTCTTTGCCATACTGGTCATAAATTTTACGCTTTTTCTCTGTATAAAACAGAAAGTAAAACAAAATTAAGAAATATAAACATTTTCAACAAATTAAAAGAAAATGTGCATAGTAAAAAAGTGATTTAAATAAAAGTAATGAACATGGTGGCTGAAATTTAAACCTTTTTTTTAAAAAAAAATTTTCATTTTACAATATCTGGCCATTCGTCACTGGACACCCCTAACTAGTATGTCAATCCGGTTTTAGCAGCCCATCAGTGTCGCGTGGGGCCACCTTTCACCTTTCGTCCACAACCCTTTGAAGAATTTCCACCAACTTGCGATAGGTTTCGACGGGGAATCTTGCTCCATTTCTCTTACAAAGTGGCAAACAACTCTCTAGTGTTTTTTGGGCGACATGGCCTGGTTCTCAAGTGGCGCTCGAACTCGTCCCAAAGATGCTCAATAGGGTTGATATCAGGACTTTCGACTGGCCAGTCAATTTTTGCACACCCATGTCCTCAAACCACGTGTTTATAACACCTGCAGTATGACATGGAGCACTGTCTTGCTGAAACTGATATGAACCAATACCGAATTGTGTCCATAATGTTGGTAGCGCATAATTGTCCAGAACCATTTGGTATGCATCAGCATTCATTTTTCCCGGTATTAAAACAAGAGGACCAAGACCATACCACGAGAAACACGACCACACCCTGATGACACTTCAGCTGAATTTCACTGTGGGTATGATACACGCTTGTAAGCATCCTTCTCTGGGCATACGCCGCACACCCACACAACAGGTCCATAGGAGGCACCACAGCTGGTAGTGCAACTCATCGCTCCATAGCACAGATTTCCATTACTCAAGAGTCCAATGGTAGCGCTCCTTGCACCACTGTAAACGACGGTTCGCATTGTGGCCTGTGATAAGCGGCTTGTGAACTGCTGCATGACAATGGAAACTAAGCGTGATGATCTCCTTGCAGACAGTACGAGCGCTTGCAACACTACAGGAAGCCGACTGAAACTCCTGTGCCACCACCTGCAGCGATGCCTTCCTATTTGACTTCACCACA
Organism: Stegodyphus mimosarum; assembly: GCA_000611955.2. Classification (NCBI taxonomy): domain Eukaryota; kingdom Metazoa; phylum Arthropoda; class Arachnida; order Araneae; family Eresidae; genus Stegodyphus; species Stegodyphus mimosarum. Next base: position 173,058 of record KK121704.1, on the reverse strand, counting down.
CGTTTCAAGCTTCAACGGTCCCAATATGTTAATATTTTTGGTTTGGTTGGTCTGGGTCAGCATGCCATGACCACGTCCCGCTTCCACTTCATGATAACATCGCTCACTGTCGATTGGGATATCTGAAATTTGTTGCAAATCTCATGTGTCGAATAAACAAACCAGTGGACTCCAATGATCATCCTTCTTTCTGCTTCTCCCCATTTGCGCCGTCTGTCCATATTGGCTGCTGTAGTTAATTTGAGTCTATTCTTCCCCGGTAACACATTTTATAGCTAATGTCACATACTGAGACAATTCCAAGCACTTTTGGAGGGGCATCTGGTGACAAATGGCCAGACAGTGTATATATTAGAAAGAAGAAATCCTTATAGCACATTTAAAAACCTAAAAAACTGTACCAAAAAATTAACCTTAATTAACCAGCCTTTATTTAATATTATGAAAAAATTACAACATTAACTAAAATTCACACTTTAGTTTTGCTTTCAAAATTTTGATTCAATTCATAAAAGCATAGATATCAATGTAACTTGAAATTATTTACATATATATATATATTCAGGTTTTATATAACAGACTACAGATGAACATATTAAAATTACCATCAGAAAGAACCTCATATGCCTCATTTATTTCTTTAAATCTTTTTTCCGCTTCTTCTTTCCTATCTAAATTTTTATCTGGATGCCATTTTAAAGCAAGTCTTCTATACCTACAATAAGAAATGAGGTACAAATTTTCTATGAGTATTAGAAATGAGAAATACAGGAAGTTTCATACAATTTTTTCCCGTAGTGAGTTCAGAAAAAGTAATTTTGATGCAAGATTTATAATTTGAAATAAAATTTTTACTATTTATAACACAGAGAAAAATTACTATATACAATTATAACTAAAAACATTTTGCTCCGTATCTTATTTTTATCTCATTAATGGGGGACAGTATGCCATTTTCGTTCTTTTAAATAATGTCTACTATACTGCAAGCTTTTACTTAAAAACAGTAATAAATTATGATAAATATTTTTCAAAATGCAAATAAATAAAAAAGATGTTTTCCGGCCTTATGAGTTTGTAGCACAAAAACAACTGCTCAAAACTGATTGTTTAAAAATACTATTCTTGATTTAACTCTAATCAAAACATCTTTTGCTTTCTGAACACTTCAAACCAGCCAAGAGAATAACTCCAATATTCCAAATTTCTCAACACTGTCAAGTGAAGACGTATTTTGTTATAACTTGTGAGATTATAATACCAAAATGCCCCTGGTACTTTATACCTGGATTATTTTCCTTCTATTTCACTGCCATAATTTTTTGCACATAGTTCAAGATGCATATAATACAGTGGGTCAGAAAAGTGTTCGGACACACAAGTTTCAGTGAAATATTGCTTTATTCATTTATAAAAAATTAATATTTTAGAATGTAAATTTTTTAATAATATCTATGAATTTCTCTTAACAAAACTACATTAATTATTTTATGAACATACTAAATTTTTTTTTGGAAAATCAATATGAATCGATATCCTGAAATAACAGAAAAGTTAAAAGTCTTTGTACGCTTTAAAGAATGCTGCACATATTAGCAAATATTGCAGTATTTTTTTCAGTTAGTATTTTGTGGTATGTACTGCAGTATTTATGACAGTTTTCAAACGTCTCACCATATAGTTCATCAGTTTTTTTTTTTTGGCAATATCTGCATCAACGTTCCTCCATTATTATTATTTTTAGTTCGGTTTTTAATTTAATGTTGTGTCTTTGTACTCTAATTTCTAATTCTCTCCAGATGTGTTCTTTTGGATTTAAATCTGGTGACTGAGGTAGAGTTTTCAGAACTTGTGAAAAATAAAGACATTCAAAAGGTGAACGTTGAGGGCCGTGTGCTTAGAACTGTTATCCTGATAAAAAATAAGGTTGTTTCCAGTATTCAAATTTCAGATGGATAATTTTAAATTATCTTTTAAAATATCCAAATAAAGAGCATGGTTTATTGTGCCATCAATAAATGCTAAATTATTTAATCCTGATGCTGACATGCACTCTCGCACAAGAACACCTCGATCGCCATGCTTTACTGTACCAACAAAGGTCTTGCGATTAAGCTCCTCATTTTTTTTCATTCATACAATTATACACCTGTCGGAATCAAAAATATTAAATTTGCTTTCATCTGCATATAAGACATCATTCTGATACCCTTCAGGCTTATTTATCACTGATTTTGAGAAAAGCGTAAGCTTGCTATTTTTTGCACTTCCAAAAAACTATCTTCATGCAGAAGGCCCTGTAATCAATCCAGCTCATATAAGTAATCATCAAACAGTTTTAAGTGAATTCTGCAGAAATCCTTAAACCACTCAAACATGGATTTTTTGCAGATTTTCTAACTATAAATCTCCAATCATGTTGAGTCACGTCAAGTCCTGTTTGCCAGACAATCACTTCTTACTTTATTTTGGATCCGATTTTCTTCTTTAAAGCATTTTATCACATACTGCACCATAGAATGGGATAAATTTCCTAATCTACAGATATCACGAATCTTATTTCTATCCTTATGATGAACGTAATCAATTTTCGAATGCTGTTTATTGTTTCCTTAAGCCTACGAGCTGCTTTTAAATATTAAATACAATATGACGAAGTAAGCAAACAATTTTTTAAATGCCACCAAAATGCAAAAAATAAGAAATTTTAACAAAAATGTTTCAGTGAACGATCACTTTTGCAGTGTGTTTTATTTATGCCTCCGTACGTTTTCAATTTTAGAAAAAGAAAATAACTGAGTATTAAAAATTTGGTTTTATTGAAAGTCGCTTGGAGATGATATGAAAAAATATTGAGCTTTATCTTCAAATTCAGTTTTGAGTTACAGTGCATTTTTTTTTACAAATTCTCTGACACTTTTGTGAGACACTGTATGCACGTAAAGACACTACAAAAATGTTCTAGAACATACATATATGGCCTGCCTGGATAGAGGGTTAATGATATTGTATTTTTTTACACATTTCCTAACATTCTGAAAACATAAAAAAAAAAAAAAAAAAAAAAAAAAAAAATAAAAAAAAAAAAAAAAAAGAAAAGTGTTTTAAATTGCAAGCAAATTCCAAGTAACATTTTGAACATAACAATAAACAAAAAATTTTTTTTGACAGTTATTTCTCGAGTTAGAAGTTAAGGTACTCTTCCATTGTGCACCTGCACACGTTTTGGTGTCTGTGAAAGAGAAAGCAAACATATGCAGAGACCCAATGATAGCACCATCTGGGGAACTACTTGTGTGAGGAAACAAGAATAAACACACACACATATTATTAATTAAATGTTAGGTAAAACTGCATATTATGGGCCAGTTTGGCCCATTTTCGAAAAGTCGCCAAATCGGTCATTTTCGCGCATTTTAAAAAATCACTAACTCATCATATCGGCATATTAGATGGTTGAAAAATTGAATGAATCCTATAAACATGCAAAAAACTAATCATATAAACATGCAAAAACATCTAAACAACCTGTAAACATGCAAAAATATCTAAAACAGAAGTTCAAGAATATAACTATGTATTTTATGGCATCAACAATATTAAAACTTTTCATAATATATACCATTTTAAACACAGTAGCAAAATGGAGTAAAACGTTTTAGCACGAAATTTAAGAAATTGTAATAAGCAGTAAATGAGCAATAAATGATCAGAAAGCATTCATATTTAGTCTAAAACTTTAAAAAAAAATGCAGAAGAAAAAAAGATAAAATTTAAAATTTTGATCTACTGAAACATGAGCAATAGTATAATAAAAAAAAAGTGGTTAAACAATTTTAACTACGTAATTTATATTTTTACAATAAATTTTTATTTATAATAAATAGTACAAACTCACATTTATTTATATCCACACTAAAATGTAACAATACAATGGAGATGAAATTCAAAATGGTGCGCTCATTCAACACCGACTCTACGGCTCATTTCAAACATGTGCTTAACCACATATAATGGACACACACCTCCATTCACACAAATCTGTTGCATCTTTCATTTCAAGTAATTTCAGACTATTTTTACACTTAGAACATTCCTATATATTCACAATCAAACCATAATTCACGCACCATTCTATCACACATCTTTTGCCCTTATCTTGCAACTGAATCAAATAAGTAAAATTCACACGTTCAAGTCTTTCGACATCAGCCATTTTGCTCACACAATTTACTAGAAGCACAGTGAAATGAGGAAAATTCAAAAATCCCCCTTAAATGCTATAAACTGTAACCTTAAATCCTAACGATTTTCATGACACCAAGAGGTTACTAGATTTGGCGCGATTTTGCTTCATTTGGCAACTGGCCCGTAATCTGCAGTCTAACCAAATGTTAAAAAGTTTAAAAGTAATGAAAATAAACTGAATATTTTCCAATTTATATGTAGATGTAATCAATAATACATATAAAATGTGCTACTATTAAATTTACAGGATAGAATTATAGGAAAAGCATTAGACTAGAAATTTGAAAAATCTGTGTATTTATACATAGTTATATATAATCTTCCTTATTCTCATTACTATGGTGTTTTTATTGGCAAAATTATTTCCATTAAGCATGTTGTATACAGTTACTCTCTAGCCAGGCAGGCCATATATGTATGTTCTAGAACATTTTTGTAATGCCTTTAAGTACATACAGTGTCTCACAAAGTTACTCAATTAAATTATCTCTGCATTTGAACAACATTACACATACTTGAACAATTAAGTTTTAAATATATTTAAGTATTTAATTAAAAATTATTAAATTTGTCAATAAATACCCACCAAGGCTTAAGGAAATTCAATTCCCATAAGAATGTAAAACAAAGTTTGATAAGATTCTGTTTAGCTTTCAACAGGGAAGGGGAGAAATCTTTGCAATATAATTTTTACAATATACATTAATTACACATCACGAAAGGAAAATTACAGCCGCTTTTTGAAATGCACATGCCTGGAAAAAAGGATTCTCCACCTACATAGGTATCAAAACAATATACAAAATCCATTTTAGTGCAGAACAAGACATTTAATTGCAATTAACAGTTGAACCTAAAATAAGAAAACTGTGCACAAATATGCAATCACAGGTTTCTCATTTATGCCTTAATTTAGGCAGTGCACTTAGGTGCATAATAATAAATTGGTTTGACTTATTAAACTTTGTAAGAACATATATGCATGGTTAATTTCTGACTATATCATAATGAGAATAAAATAAGATACATAAAAAGATATAAAAATATAATTTCATGGATATTGTTTAGATATCTCTTTATTTTACATTCCCAGACTATCTATCCATTGTTTCGAACCAATAATACTATTCTTAAATATTACTACTTAAAGAAAACATAAGCAAGACACGGGAGAGGCCTAAAATGCTCAACCAGAGGAGGGAATTCTAAAGAGAACACCGTAAAAGTAAGTACATCCAGTGTACATACAAAAGTAAATACAAATGAAGAATTTTGAAGTCTTATAAATGATAATTCATTATTTGAGGATATGTACAATGTGTTGCTTTTACTAATTAACAGTTTAAAAACCATTCTAGTTTTTCTTGTATGTAACATATTGATGGTAAATTTCAGCATTTCTATGATGATTAATTTTTTAGGAAATCATTCACTTTTAGACCATGGCATAGTGAATTATGTAAGAATCTCTCTAACCAAAAGACTGAACTTGTTGCTAAATACTGATGTGTTCCTTTTACTAATTAACAGTTTAAAAACCATTTTAGTTTTTCTTGCATGTAACATACTGATGGTAAATTTCAGTGTTTCTATGATGTTTAATTTTTTAGTAAATCGTTCACTTTTAGACCATGGCATAGTGAAATGTATAAGAATCTCTCAAACTAAAAGATTGAGCTTGTTGCTATGTATTATGCCTCATTCAAACCGACTTGTATCTTTCTGTTCACACATACTGAAGAACACAATGCTTTTGAAATAGCAGTACATTCATGTCTTATAGCGTCATGGTATTTCAACAGAAATTTATTATCCCCATTTCTATAATGTTTTTGATGTGTATCCACGACATGTTGGGAAGTCCATTTAGAATTATCAGACATCTAGCAACCTTTGTCTTAAGGAATGTGACCTATAATGTAACACATAAATGCAAAAAACATGCAACATGAAAATTTAAACTCTGAATGAAATATAATAGTTTAATTTTGAAGCAAGTTGCAACAATTAACATAGTGGGAGAATTCTGAAAATTTCCTTTTACATAATTCTCATGGTATTCAACAAGTTTCAATGCTCAATACTTTAATCATATTTCTCTATTAACATTTATATTTTTTAAAATTAAAAAAATACACAAAAACAAATCTGTCAATATATTTTAAACATTTAGCTAATTTAAAAGTCAAGTTCATACTTACGCTTGTTTGACTTCTTGTGTAGTTGCAGTACGAGATAATTCCAAAGCCCCGTAATAGTCAACCATACTTTTACACACAATCAAAGACTTAATATATTTTTATTTTCAACAACTGCAAGGGAAAAAAAATAATAGAATAATTATGTAAGCAACTACAAATAAGAATGAACAACATTAAATTAAATCATCAGATGGTTTTCACCCCCAGAGACTACTTTTAATTACATTTAAATTATTTATAATAATAAGCTAGAACATCATGCTAATTTTAAAGTAAGACAAAATTTTAAATTCAAATTGGCACAAATTTTAAGCAAATGTCCTACATGTTTTGGGAGGAAAAAAAACTGACACAAGTTGTTTAAGGATCAAATTACTTTATTCTCAAAGAAAAGAGAATTTTATCAGAATTGTTCTTCAAACAAATTTGCCAAATTGCATCACTTAATTAATGTAAACACTGTTTAAATAGTTTACTTGCAGAAATGTATGTATAAGGAAATAATTAACCAGGAAATTTCAAAGGATAAAATTTAAGTGTTTACATTTTTGGACTCTTCCATACAAACGTTACCAACATAATTTACTTTCTTAATTATTTAGCATAAACTTGTTTACTTCGAAACTCACGAGAGAGGTGGGAATTTCAGAGGTGAATATTCCACATATTAATACATCCTGCTCTCATAAATCAAATCCAGATAAGAGCTCAATTTAACTGTAATATGAAACTAACCAATTATTCTCATTAATAAACAGTTATTAACTTTATTTGATTAACTTGTATAAAATATTTTAAGATAATTATATTTATTAAATTCCTCACAATAAGTACAATCAAATTAATAATAATAATAAAGACAATTGGACGGAATGTTTAAATAAAATAATAAATTAGATAAAAAAATTATTTCAATAAAACAAAAGCCGCGAAATCTCGAATTTTAAATAAAAATATTTCAACACCAATAACCCCAATGTTTTATATTAAGATCTCATATTTAAAATAAACTCGGTCAAAGCTTTTAATAAGTAAGATTATACAAAATTAAATTTAAAAAATACTGTAATAAACTTAAAATTTTTCATTAACAAAAATTTTAAATTGGGGTAAATTCTATGGCCGTAGTTAACGAAACACGAAAAGTAACATTATGACGTTCATTCATAAAAAATATTCGACAATTATAAACATTTACAATTATTCACTTGTTCAGGTCATATCAGATTTAAGTACTAACCAGATTTCACACTTTTCGGATCTAAAAGTTAAAACTACACGAACACCACAACATAACTTTAGGCACAAAACATAAAACACAATATAAATATAAGAGAATTTTTTAGACACATAAATATTCTCTTACGAAAATGCTTTTCACAGATCTCTACAAATTTTAAATGATTAACTCAACGTTATTACTTGCGTGGCTGTTAGGTGCATATTCATCTCGAATGTTCGCCAATAATGGATACTGCCCAATTTATTATAACAGTTAAAAGTTTTTACTTATATTAATAATTCTGACATACGTAAGTGGCAACTGTACCCAAATAAACACTAAAAAAGGAATTCTAAACTGTTAGAAAACGGGAAACAAAGAGTGTAAACGAACGTGGCAATAATTCTCTCCAGTTTACCAATTCATGTGCTAAAGCAGCATATGAATAATATTTAATAATTCACTCGCATATTAACATGATATAAAAGGATAAACGATCTTACGTACAAATTTTCACAGCTGCATGTAATTTTACAACAAAATAAGCAACACTAGAATGTGCAGCAATCAATATTCTTTTGTTCAGACATTTCAACAGAGTGAAATTTCTAAGATATGTATTAGAATGGTAATGTTGTTTCGTTCAATTAATAAAATGAATTACACTTGGGGAAAATAAGTCAAAATTTCTTAAATTTTACTCACCTGTAAGCAACGAAACTCGACATTATACCCACACTGCAACGCGAACTGTAGGTGTGCTAATGATATGGTTACAATATTTCTGGCAACAAATCTGTAATACTCTGTTATGCAATATTTGGCTCATATGCGCACTTTTTAATCAGTTTTCTAATAGCTCCACAATATTTTTAAATTGCTGGAGACAGATTAATTACCGAAATATTTTCATTTTAAATTAATCGGAACCCCGAAACTTCTCAGTTTTTGAACAGTAGTTACAGCCGAAAGCTTACCGCTGCCCCAATTTTATGAGCTTCAAATTTACTGTTCATAACGCGTGTGGGAGGGGGGCACATCGGAGAAACTTTTAGGACTTCCTGTCTTAAGACGCAAGATCTGTATACTATTTTATATATAAAAAAATTAAATCCCTTTGCAAAGCGAATTTCTCGCAATTTCCACTTGAGCGATTCCACAGATCCGCCTCAGGATTCGGCAGTTTTTTTTTTAACTATAAAACTGAACTACAAACATCAACAGAAAAATGTTTATTCGTGTTGCAAAATAACGTTAGACGAATTAGAACTGGTTTCTTTATATTTTTGACAATTCTAATGCATTAGTACATGTTTGTAGTAAAATTCTTCATGGTAGCGGAACTGGTTTTTTGACTACAGAAGGGAAAAGTTGAGATTGCATATCTTTATGTACTCTATGGTACTTACTCATTAACGCAACGGTACTTATGTATTATCGCAACCAATCTGACGCAATTTGGTGATTTGTTAAGAATGAAAATGTAGCATCTGACTTCAAGAGTATCAGTACTCTTATATCCGGACAACGTCTGGATACGAGACTAGGTGAAATGCAAAACTGCGTAAATGCGCATCGCTATGTCTGTCTTAGTAGTTAGAAATAAATGTTAGTGTTGTTAACTAGTCAGTTTTCATTGCATCCTGCGCTTAGCTGAACTCACACTGAAAAGACACAAAATATGGCGACGAGCATGGGATGTGAAAAAACAAAATAAAAAGGAAGAAGAAAATCGTTCCCGAATCGGCGCACTCGCTTACATGCGTAAGTAGCGGTAAAACCGAAACTTGGATTAGGGGATTCCGCGAAAACTGCTCAAGGTAAGAAAGTGTTTGATTTTTATTTTGAAAGGATGGAGAAGTTAATTGAAGAATTAATAAAGCAGAATGAAGCTTTAATGGCCGCATTGCAAGAGAAATCGGAACATAAACAAGACAAAATTTCTGTTTCTTTTGATAAGTTTGATGAAACGGTAGAAAATTTTGATTCGTTCATAGAACGATTTGAAGCTTTTTTGGACATTCAAAATGTTCCAGAGGCAAAACGTGGGAAAGTTCTGATCTCAAGCTTGAATGCGAAATTGTATTATTTGTTGAAGAATTTACTCTCTCCTGATAATCCTTCAGATAAAAATTTTACCGAACTAAAAAAGGTCCTTAAGGATCATTTAAATCCTAAAGCCTTAATAATAACTAGTCGGCATATGTTTGGGAAGCAGCATGAGGGGAAATCAATTAGTAGTTATGTCACTGAATTACGCTCGTTAGCGATTCCTTGCGAATATAAAGAAGATATGCTAAATACGATGTTAAGGGATGTTTTCGTTAGTGGTCTACGAGATCGCAATATCTTAGATCGGTTATTTCAGGAAGATGATATCGATTTTAAGAAAACATTAAAGATAGCCTTGGCGATGGAAAAGGCGGTTAAGGGTGCGAATGAGATTATAGGCAAATCCGCAGAACTGAAAGTACTTAAAACCAAGAATAATGAGTCCAAACCGCGAAAACAAAATTTCGTTGCTAAGAATAATAAAGGTAAAAATGAAACTTTTTCGCGTTGCTCAGGGGCAAATCACAATAAAAATAATTGTAAATTCGCAACAAGTGAATGCCGGTTGTAAAAAAATTGGTCATATCGAAAAAGCGTGTTATTTGTCTAGGAAAAACCGACAGGTTAAACAAAAGAAAGTAATAAAAGAGGCAAATAATGATTATGATTCGAAAAATGAGGTTCCTATCTATGGACTTAGCTCCAGAACGCAGATGTTAAAGGAGGAAGAGCCGAAGAGACCGCCGATAATGGTTCAAGTTAAAATTGAAAACAAACCAATTAGCATGGAAGTTTATACTGGAAGAACAATTTCGGTAATGTGTATAAACAAATTTAGAAAAATTTCCAATAGAAAGATTCAACCAACAAATTTAGTTTTCAAAACCTACAGGGGTGATAAGGTGGTACCTTTAGGGTATGTTCCTGTTAAAGTTGAATACCAAGGTCAAAAATTAGTTTTAAATTTATACATTGTGAAGGAAAATTTGGACATAATCTTCGGCCGAGAATGGCTGTATAAAATCAATCTCGATTGGAATGCCATCAAAACACTGACAACTGTTAGTGAATTGAATTTAAAAAGATTGCTTGAGGAGTATAAGGAAATTTTTGACGGTAAATTAGGTAAAATTAACAATCACGAAGTGAAATTAAATTTGAAACCTAATATTCAACCAATATTTTGTAGGTCACGACCGGTACCCTTCGCATTAAAAAATAGAGTTGAATCAGAAATTGATCGGCTTGAGAAAGAAGGTATCATTGAGAGGGTGGAGACTTCAGAGTGGGCAACACCAGTTGTACCAATCGTTAAATCTGATGATTCCATTAGGCTTTGTGCTGATTATTCTGTGACACTGAATCATAATTTGGAAGTGCCACAGCATCCATTACCAAAACTCGAAGAAATATTTTCATGCCTTATGGAGATAAACATTTCTCTAAACTTGATTTCAGTCACGCTTATCTACAAATGAAGGTGCATCCGGAGAGTCAACGATTATTAACAATAAACACGCATAAGAGGTTGTATATCTGTAAACGCTTAATGTATGGATTAAATGCTGCCCCGCCTATTTGGCAACGTTATGTTAAGGGACTATTTCAGGGGATCGAAGGAATTAAAATTTTTATGGATGATGCTCGATTCACAGGACCGGACGATCGGTCTCATTTAAAAGCATTGGAAATATTTTTCAAAAAATGCAAGGAGCACGGTCTAAAATTGAATTTAACTAAAAGTAAATTTTTTCAAAATGAGATTAAATTTTTAGGGCATAAAATTGATGCCAAGGGATTGAATAAAACAGATGAAAAGATTTTGGCAATTGCTAATGCCCCTACACCTAAAGGTGTCCAAGACATCAAAAGCTTTTGAGGATTAGTGAATTTTTATGGCAAATTTTGCCCTAATTTGGCAACCTTGGCACATCCCTTAAATAATTTAATAAAAAAAATGTTAAATGGAATTTGTCAAAAACCTGGCAAATCGCTTTTGAAAAAATAAAAGAAGAAATTTGTTCAGACAGAGTTTTAACGTATTACGATCCCACATTACTGTTAATGCTAGCATCTGATGCATCTCCGGTAGGTCTTGGGGCAGTGCTCTCGCATGTTTTGTCCGATGGAACGGAAAAGCCTATAGCCTTCGCATTGAGGACACTGACTACCACAGAGCAGAAATACGCCCAAATCGATAAAGAAGCACTGTCAATTGTTTGGGCTGTCAAAAAGTTTTATCTATATCTAAAGGGAAGACGATTTTCTCTGGTCACAGATCATAAACCTTTAGTGGCTATTTTCAAGTCGAAAAGGGGCTTCCTATCCTCCCAGCCACCCGACTTTTACATTATGCACTGATATTGCAGGCATATCAGTTTGATATTGTGTATCGAATTACCAAAGAACATGGTAATGCTGACTGTTTGTCGCGCCTACCTCTTAAGTCCGAAGATTTAAGCATTAAGGATGATGTTGAAATATTCCAACTCTCCCAAATGTAAACTCTTCCTGTAAAAGCTGGGAGATAACTCGGGAAACACAAGCTGATGAAGAATTAAGTATTCTTTATATGAAATTAAAATCTGGAGAAAGTTTGGAAGGTAGGAGGCAGAGTACACCTTACAAGATGACTGTATAATGAACGGTCAGAGGGTATTCCGAAAAAGCTCCGAGTTAAAATTCTCGAAGAGTTACACCAAGGACATTTAGAAATCGTTAAAAAACTATGTTGATTGTATTAAGTTTAAATCAGATCCAGTAAAGGCAAAGGTCCATCACTGGGAATATCCAAGTGCGCCTTGGGAACGTATTCACATAGATTTTGTTGGCTCTATTTTTGAACGAATGTTCTTGATTATAGTTGACGCACATTCTAAATGGCTAGAAGTGTATCCTTTAAAGTCAACAAATTCCTTTCAGACAGTTGAATGTTTGAGAGATTGTTTTTCAAGATCGGACTGCCTTTTGTAGTAGTGAGTGACAATGGTCCTCAGTTCACATCAGGCGAATTTGAAACTTTTATGAGAAATAATGGAATTAAACACAAAACGTGTGCTCCATTTAAACCGGCAAATAACGGGCAAGCAGAGCGGTACGTTTACGCCGTTAAACAAGCGTTACGTGCAATGCAAGGTTATCCAGGAAATATTAAGCAAAAACTTGCCATATTCCTCATGAATTATAGGAAGGCACCGAATATGACAACGTTGTTAAGCCCTGCAATGTTATTCTTAAAAAGAGAAATTAGAACTCGGATTGATTTAGTTGTTCCAAATCTTAGACGAAGAGTGGAAGAACGCATCCGAAGGGATACTTACGATTTCAACGACAGAACTTTTGAGATCGGAGAAAAAGTTGCCATTCGGGACTATTGATCGGCAAATTGTCGATGGAAAATTGGCACAGTGACAAATAAAGATGGAGCGCTGCATTATACCATTGATACTCAAGGAGCTTTACTGCGTCGGAACGTCGATTAAATCAGATCGGTAGGGAGCGAGGCTCCGTCTGCACCGGTAATCTATAAACCTCGTGTGGTTACTACTTCAGATGTCAACGTGAAGCTACGGGCTCCGGACGAGGACATCGAACAAAGAAGTGAAGCTGTGCACGGACTTGAAACATCGTTAGTTACGAGGAAAACTGAACCAGTTATTCCAGTAAATCCTGATAAAGACTTGCAGCAGCCCCAGCCAAAACTTAGACGATCTTCTCGATTCCGCAAAGCTCCTCAGAGATTGAATCTCTAAATAAGTGGGGAGGAATGTAGCATCTGACTTCAAGAGTATCAGTACTCTTATATCCGGACAACGTCTGGATACGAGACTAGGTGTAATGTAAAATTGCGTAAATGCGCATCGCTATGTCTGTCTTAGTAGTTAGAAATAAATGTTAGTGTTGTTAACTAGTCCGTTTTCATTGCATCCTGCACTTAGCTGAACCGACACTGAAAAGACACAACAGAAAATGTAATAGTTACTTAGCATGTGCAAGGTGGTGGTTTTCGCGCCTACTTTTTTAGAAAGATTCCCAAACTATAGATATTTATAGTAGGTTTGGTAATCATTATGAAAGTAGGAAAAGAAAACATAATTTAGCAATTTAATAAAAATTTGAATTATTAAATAAGGATTATGCTATACATTAAAAAAATGAAACCGTTATTCTGTTTCGAATCTTTCTGTACTTTTTGTTTTGGCGTTATTCTTCTTCCGAAGTACATAGCGAACTGTTTTCACTTTAAAAAAACATCAGAGAATTTTAGAGACTGGGCTTCGTGCTATCTCCGGCAACAGCAGCTATCTAGAAAACGCATTCCCTTGTTTTTTTCTGTAGAAAATTTTCAGCAAAATTCTGTATTACTGCCGAAATTTTATCGTAGTTTCTTCCATACTTTAAAACTAAATTTAAGGCAAAAACAGCGTTGGAAAGCGTACAGAAAGCGTTAGCTATACTCATAACAAATGGCAGCGTTGGTTGCCTGAAACAATTGTTATGAGTATAGCTACCGGAAGAATGGTTATGCGCATGGTTCTCACAGTTTGGCACTTTCTGAAAATTTGGCTACTTCTATTAAGATGGCTGCGATAGTAAGTAAATACCAACGCAACCACATTAGTAGAATTCGATAAATTTTCAGAATGTGCTAACATCTGGCAATTACTCGCATAACCATTCTTCTAGAAACCATACTCATAACAGTCCTTCAGGCAAGCAACGCCGTCATTTTCGTATACTTTATTTTTTGTTACATTCCAAGTTCCAACTTTTTTTATAAACAAATCGTGATATTTTTTGGCTTAGTTTTAAAATATGAACTTTTCAAATTTGTGAGCAATGGAAGAAACTGCGGTAAAATTTCTGAAGGAATACAGAATTTTTCTAAAAATTGTTTAAAGGAACAATAAGAAAATGCGCTTCCTAAATAGCCGCTATTGCCGAGAGTGCTGAGACACGAAGTCGAGTCTCAGTAATGCTGTGATGTCGGCAATGCCCTTGTGTACTTCGCGAGAAAAATACAGCGAAAAATTACAGAAAGATTTGAAGAAGGAATGTTAGTGTTTTATTTTTTAATGTATCAAGTAATAATTATTTAATAACTCAAATTAAATTTATTTTAAATTATTACTTTAAATTGTTAAGGTATGGTTTTTCATATGTTGATAATATTTACGATAAATATCGATAGTTTGGGAATCTTTCTAAGAATAGGCGTGAAAACTTGTACCCGATAAGTAACTTCTAACTTTTCAAACTTAAAAAATCGCCATGTTGCGCCAAGGTGTTTTCGTCAAGGTGCTTCTGGAACTACTGTCATATTATCATTAATTTTCTTAACTTCTGTTTAATTTTTATTATTTAATTTAATTCTCGTATATTTAGCATTTATTTCTAGTATTTTATTATTAATCTTATTTACTATTATTAGCCCAAAGGACTTTAGCCTAGAAGGGCTATTAATTTCGTTTTGGCATTTTGTGTTGGTTCTCTATAAATATCGGTTCCCTTTTCAAATTGTTGCCGCCAAATATTATCGCCCTGTATTATATTTAAGGAAATTAAATAATGAATAATCTGCATAAATGTATGTAGGTTTCTCGCATTGTGATAAAACAACGGTACCTAGAGCCATTAAATTTTGAATAACGTATGTTCTCACCCGAATATCGGCATCTGGAAGCCCAAATTTGGAATTTGTTTTATTATCCATTTCACATTTTGTAAAACTTTAATGAATTTTTGATTAACGAACTCAATGATTTAAAAACGAGCAATGACAACACTATACGGGGGGGGGGAACTGAAAGGTTCCAGATTTTAAATTACGTCCAAAGGGGCGTTTTTTTAACGTTTTGTGTGTTACCTTATAAATTTACTTAAAAGGGTGGGTTTTGGTATAATTCAGTTAGCTGAACATGATAGTAGTTTCTTTTTATTTGTTTTTTTTTCTTTAGTGCAATACGATAAATATTTAACTTTGTTCTGAATTTATGGAAATTTTGTATTTTCTTGGATTATTAAGGTGTAAGAACCTTAAAATTGTTACGGGTAATAGATGTTATTAATTTTATATATTTTAACTCATGAAATAGTTATGATTGAATAATAGTTTTTCGAATTTAAGTTGTTATTTTAAAAGTTGCTGAATTGTGAAAACCAATATTAATGGTTGAAATAGTCATTTCTTAATTAATGGTTTTAGTAGTTGACGGGGACTAAATTGATACATAATAGAAATTGGTTGAAATACATGTTTAAAGAATTATAATAAACTCTATAGTTTTTTAGTATTACTGATTTATGTGTTTCCTTTTAAAATATGTTAACACTCACTGTTTCACCAGTATCAAGGTTCATCGGGTTGTATGCAATAACATATAGTGTTAACACAAAGCAATGTTTAAATTTGTTTAGGTCAATTGGCACCTAACACGTTTTTACATGGTATTTTGTAAAGTTACTTAGCTGATTATTACAAAGCCAATAAAAACTGTTAAAGGAATCTCCTAAAGGAAACTGGTTTATATTAATATTAATGCTATGCTAAGGGAACTAACCTTGCGATGTATTTTCGGTAGCTTTAAAGAACTTAATTATTTTTATCGAAAGTCTTAAATATATCAAACTTGTAAGCTGACGCAAGTGAAACTTTCTAAAAGAATACCTTAAAAAATGTAAGACGGTCTTGTCCAGGATCTTTCCAACATAGGATCGAAACATATAATTAGGTTTCAATAAAAATTCGCTTACCCCATTCGATTGTAGAAAAGCTTAATGCCCCTTTCAGTCCATTACAGTTTTGTTTTCTGCCGCAACCTAGGACATTAATCTAGAGATGATCAATGCATATGAAAATGCTTTAGATAGTTTATTTTTGTTGTTATTATGCCTACATCAACGTATAAGAAATTAAGCCGGCAGTTTACTGTTCTCAGGCGACCAGCACTCTATAAGTAGTCTCAAATTTCATAGAGGAATTTAAGCAATGCAGATTTCAGTATAAAATTAGCAAAATCAGTATTTGTTGTTTCTAATAAAAATCATGCTGGATATAACTTTTAAACTGAAGGTCGGGTTGCCAACCTTAAACAACAACTTCTTTTCTTTATTTAAAATGCAATGCATAAAACAGTTTATACGGTTTTAGTTAGATGCTCTGAAAAAAAAAATAATTTAAGTATCATTAATTGTTACATATCGATGTTCATTGTTATAGGCTTTAGAATTGGGTTTTATTTCGTATGTGTCCATAAGAACGAGACATGTTTTTATATAAAGAAAGTGTTTTGTGAGTAACTTGTGATCTGAGCTTTCTAAGATAGTAGAAGTATTTTAGTATGAAATAAAACGTTTAGTTCACGACTACAAGAATCGTTTGTGTTACTTTTCTTCAGAAGTTACCATAAATTAATTGGCGTCCAGCGACAGGACAGAAATCGGAATAACTGTAAAATAAGCAAGGTACGATTTGGATTTCGATGTTAAATATTTATGTATTTTAGTTTTTTTTATAAGCTTTGATAATTTACTATGGATGCCTTAAATTTACGAAGTAAAACTTTACGTACAACATTTACGAATGTGACAAAAGGCTATTGCCAAAGAAATTACGAAAACGAAAGTGAATGTTTCCAGACTTTGCGAATTGAAACTCTGTTACATGACAAATTCCAGCGCTTAGAAAGTACTCAACATGAAGTTCCTGAATTACTAATTAGCGAAGGTGACGATCTACAAAAAAGGGGGTACGTTAAAGATTTCAACGAAGCTGAAAATTATAGACAGCAGCACAAGATTGAAAATTTTGAAAACAATTCTGGTCATATATGAATTTAGTCGCCACGCAATCGAAAGTATCAGTTGCCTAGATTGAAAATTCAAAGATTTAAAGGAGGTATTAAATCTTTTTTTGGAGATTTTGAGTCAGTTTTTTAGAACTCTTGAGGATGCAGAGATGCCGGCTGAATGCAATTTCCAATATTTGATTCAGGAGATTATTCCATGATCTCGAACTGCCAGTTTAATAAAGAAATTTTCCCTACGGCTCAGAATTCCCTCAAAGCGATTGAATTATTGAAGGAAAAATTTGGCAAAGAAGATTTGTTAGTACAAGTGTATGTTTGTAAATTAATCGCGATAGTAATGAAAAATGCTGCAAGTGGTAATGTAACACCCTGTTGTACTTGGAACTTCAAAATATTTATGTAGAAGCTTGGCTAAATTTTTCGAATTATCAAGACACTTGAAGCAATAGTATAATATGTAATAGTATAATATATCTAAATTTAATTTTAAATAACAAAACTTTTAATTACGACATTATATTGAGTCAGATGATAATTGCGTTTGACGACGACGAAACGTGAAGTATTGTGCTTCACCCTTGTGGTTGCAGTTAGAGATACGGGCACGCGCTTAACGAGTAAACACAAGTTTACCTAGAGTAACCACAATACTCCCCCTCCACTGTCAACGAAATTAAAGATACCGAAAGGTTAAATCGGACCTTACCTCCAGGACGCGTGTATGCTGAGAAAGGCTTCTGGTGATGATGCAGTGACAACTGAGATGTAGACACCAGGAGTGAGGGTGTAGGTACCCGCGAAGTGGGGGTTGGGTTATTCGATTATGGCAAAGCACACGAGGGCTATCTGCCTAAAGGGAGGGATGCCTTCGTGGAGGACTTTCTAAGGGAAACTGGCTCGTATACACGTTACACATGGGGAAAACCACGAAAACGCCCATGCAGCCAGCCCGTTCGCGGGATTCGAACCTCAGACCGAACTACCAGTGTTCAGCGTCTTTACCGCTCGGCCGCTGGCCCGCGAAGTGGGTATGGCAGACGTATAAGGCTTGACAATTCTGGTGCAAAGATAAAAGGTGGTTTGGGACGTTCAAGGCTCACTTTTGTTTCTTTGTTTCTGATACTTCTTCGGTGTGCTACATAGAATTAGATGTGGATTGGTATAAGTAGGCTCCAAAGTCTTTTTTGATGCATTGTACCTTAAAAACACATGCGAGAAAGTAGTGTTAAGCAGGTTTATAATAAGCAATAAGCACAGGTTTTGAACAATATACACTGGTGGGTGTAGGAGGTAATATGCAAGGTAATGTAGGAGGTAATGTACAATGGCTCGCAGAAGTGTCTGAGAAACGCATGAGGATCAACATTGTTTGAGCTTTTTTGGGGTTTTATAGATCAAGATGTGATCCGTATCTCAGATGCGCACTCAATAATAACCATATGAGGAAGCGCATATCCCAAATAATGGACACTCTGGCATCAAAGGGTCTAGAACTGTGCAACACAAAGTGATCCTCTAACTCATTCATTAAAGAATAGCCTCCAATGATTAATGTTCGAATCTTTAGCTGACACAGCAAATAATGAAAACAATTCAATATAGTTCAAATCGTCATATAAATGGTAAGAAGCACTTAAAAACACCAGCTAGTCAACGAACTTACATGAGTAATTCAATTATTCCAAAAATTCAATGTGCTCATCAACAACCAAATTAAACACATAGATTGAATCTACAAACAATGAACGACTAGGTATGATGAACATGCAATAGCAGCCAAAGTAGACATTGGCATAAGACAGTGACGCCGCCAGCAGTGGCAGAGCTTGTGATGTCGCTTGCTCTAGACAACAGAAGCACCTCTACACCAAAACGGCACCGTGGGTCCCAGGAAGGCTTTGTTAATCTGGATAGCTAGCGTAAGGGGCCTATACCTACTTACCCAGGGTAAATAATAGGTGGCCCCCTACACTTATACCTAACCTAACCTTAGATCATTTCAGCACTGGAAGAACCCAGGTCCTCTTTAAAAGTCGCTCTTAGTCCTAACAATACTATTGGTAGCACATCAACCCAGTGAACAGAAATATGGCATCTAATGGTCTGTTTAAGGCAGCGACGGAACCTCTCGACAAGTCCATTGGAATTCGGGTGGTACGGTGATCTGCGGATCTTCTTAGATCCCAAGAATTTCGTTAATGCAGTAAATAATAGGGACCCGAACTGTAGTCCCTAGTCAGTTGTAACTCACTCAGGTACCCCAAACCGTGAAATCCACGTAGAAAAATGTTTTGCCAAACGTGCCAGCTGATATATCCACAACACGAATAGCTTCTGGTCAACGTGTGTACATGTCGACACGTGTAAGAAGGTATGTATAATCTTGCGATGGGGGTAAGGGTCTAACCGAATCCATATGAACGTGGCTGAAGCGAGCAGATGGTAACTCAAAGCGTTGCAATGGAGTTCGAGTGTGTCTGTGAAGCTTTCACTTTTGACAGTCTGCACATGCTCTAGCCCACATGGAGGTGTCCTTTTGCATGCCAGGTCATACTAAAGTTTGTTGAATTAATATGCGGAAAACACGGAGATTAGGATGGGATAAATTATGAAGGCTGCTAAAAATACTGCTACGAATTTTGTATATAACTAGATGATTTTAGTGCAATTATATGTGAAATTGTATTTTTCTGTGTAGTGCAAAGTAAACAAATCTAAAGAGACAAGCTATGCCAGAAAAGTAAGAACACTGGAGCAAGTCTATTTAAATTTGTGTTAAGTGGTATCTCGGTAATTTGGCGAGAGTTTTGTCGACTAATTTTTGTCGCCAAATTTGGCGTTAAAAGTCGCCAAACGGCGACATTTCCATCATTATCTTAATGGCAGAAAATTCCTGCTCTGCACGAATCATGCATTGTTGACCTGGCTATTAAATTTCAAGATCTCGAATACCAAATAGTCAGGTAGATACCGAGACTCCAGGAATATGACATAACTATTCATCATCGGAAGTGATCATCATATGGAAATGCCGACGCACTATCTAGAAGACCCTGCCCAGAAAGCTGCCGATACTGTTCCAGGCTCGAAGTGAGATAAATACGAGCTGCTGACTCCGGTCGCATGACAAGTTACAACTTCAACATCGGGTGATCGAGACCCATGCAACGATGAGAAAGTCAGGAAGGACCAGTTAGAAGAGAGCGATTTTAAACTCATAATTGATTTAACGGAATCTTCAAACAAAAAATCTATCTGGCAAGAAGACATTTCGATTTTTAATTCTACTACAAAACAATACTATGCTCTCTCAGAATCACTCCATATGCGAAACTGCGTCTTTTGCTGGAAATTCGCCCGATGAAAAGGCATTGTGCTGGTAGCTGATACTTCCAAGATGTCGGGTCTTGACTTTCTTCAATAATTACACGGCAGTCAACAAGAAGCCACTTCTGAGTAATGAAGACATTGCATAGAGCTCGAGACCCCTTCTACTGGAGTAATGCAAGGGATGACATGCAAAAATGCTTCAATCTCGCGATGCCTGTGCGGGTCGGAAAGAACCGAAGAAACCCAAGCGAGGTTAGCTGCAACGTTATAGTGTAGGAGCAGCTTTTGAACCCATCGGCTATTCCATCCTGAGACCTGTGCCACGAACTGTTGATGGCAACAAATACATCCTCGTTGTGATTGATTACTTCGCCAAGTGACCTGAAGCGTATCCTATTCCTGGTCAAGAGTCTGTCACGGTAGCAGAGATAATGATACAGAATTTGATTTCCTGGTTCGGAGTGCCTCTTCAGTTACATTCCGATCAAGAAAGAAAATTTTTTCTCTTGTGTTTAAGGAACTCTGTAAGTTTTTCGGCATCGACAAAACTCAAACGACATCTTTACATCTTCTATCAGACGGCAAGGTAGAGAGGTTTAATCGAAACATCCTTAATAATCTTTCCCTGGTATTTTCCAGAAACCGAAAGGCATAGTCAGCAAGGACAAGCAGAAACACGGAAAAGAAGTTACCACTGTTTTTACTGGCCTATTACAGTGCTGTCCACTAGACTACCGGCTACTGCCCATCATCATGTTCTTTGGTCGTAATCTTTCTTTGCCTTGTGATGACTTGTTTGTTTGCCCTCTGGATGTTCCTTCATCGTCTCAGGAGTACATCCAAGATCTCCAGCCAGGGTTTGACAAGATCTCCAGGCAGGTATGCACGATTTTGCACGAGAGCAAGTCAGGCTAGAGGAGGAGAAGATGAAGACTCAATGCGATAGGGAACCAACAGGACATGGATTCAACGAATGTTGAATGGACATGGATTCAACGAATGTGACAAGGTGTGGTTCTTCTAAGCCTAAAATATTTCATTACGACAGGCTAGCCTTTACTATGGCCATGGTAGGTAATTTTCATAGTGTGTGTAATGTAAGCAGTATGCTAAGCCCACTGATTTTGAGGTATAATAGAAAAACATTATTATTTTGTGGTATTACAGAGCCATGTTATTATACAACGGTATTTTGAGGACTTCCGACAAGCCTAATAGCAGTTGTAAACTTTGCTATGTAATCGAGGTGAAGCATTTGCCTGGGAGGGTCTGTGTCAGGCTTTTGTTGAAAAGTGAAAATCAGAGGCTAGGGGTCGGTATAGATAGGGGACACGCTATCTTCCACCATATAACGAAAATGTTTAACTGCACTAAAAAGTTCGCAATCGTAAGTGCTGTATTTTGATTGTGCCGCAGAGAATATTTTTGAGGGGAATACTAGTGGCTTCCATGCTGCGTTCACCAGTTATTACAAACCGCACCCATGGCCGTTTTAGACGCGTCAACCACCGTTAATTCTAAAGAGTTCTTAGAAGGGTAGATACGAGCTACTGCCGAGGCTAGGTCATTCTTACAAAGACTGTAGGATATTAGTCCGGTCAAATAATTCGTTTCGTATCTTCCGTTTTGCTGCCAATTAGATATGCGTGGAGAAGTGCCTGCTGTGCGGCGGCATGAGGAAGAGAACGACGATAAATGTTTAACATGGTCAGAAAATAACGCAACTTCTGGATAGTTTTTGGCTCCGGAAAATTTTCAGTTGTGACTCTGTCACTAAGCTCGTGAACTTCCTCAGAGGAAATCTCATGACCAAGAAATGACACTTTAGATTTCACTAAAATACAGTTTGATGGGTTGTCAACTACATGATAGGAATGAAACCGTCAAGGTGGTGCTAAACGAAGGTGCTCAACGTGATCATTTTCATTTGTCGAAGCTACAAGAATGTCATCGAAGTATGGGACGCAAAAATTTAAATCATGAAGGACTTTGTTTATGAAACGCTGAAACATTTACGCCGCAATACACAATCCGAAAGTCATAACAGAAAATTCTAACAATCCAAAAGACGTTATGGCCGCGATTTTTGGTATGTTTGGTGGATTGCCTGAAATTTGCTGATTAGTGCGTGCCATGTCTAGCGCAGAAAAAACATTTTTGCCTTCCAAGACCTGCATGCATTCCTGAATATGAGACTATCAGATAAAATAACTGCGTTAAGATGTCGATAATCACCACAAGGGTGCCAGTTGTCGTTTTTCTTGGAGACCATGTGGAGTGGACTGGACCATGAA
This sequence comes from Stegodyphus mimosarum, assembly GCA_000611955.2. Classification (NCBI taxonomy): domain Eukaryota; kingdom Metazoa; phylum Arthropoda; class Arachnida; order Araneae; family Eresidae; genus Stegodyphus; species Stegodyphus mimosarum. The sequence goes on along the minus strand of KK121704.1, from coordinate 149,903 downwards.
CGTTTTGAGCGCCGACAAATTCCCCGTTCTAGCATGTAAATTCTACTTTTTCGGCCTTTAACTTCTCTGGAAGCAAGCGCCTTGCTTTGACAAAGGTTGATGGTCCAGTGGTTTCTATGTGACGTACGATACCGTGGTGAGCTAGTTGGTTTGCCGGGTACCGAGCCGATGACATTAGGATACTGTTCACGCAGTTTGCGGAATTTTGAAGTACCGGATATTAATTTAATTCCAAATTTAGTGCATTTCCGATACTACCTAGAAGGTCAAGAGGTTTCCAGCACACTCGTATATTACATTACATTACTATCTCCAGCGGACAATTGTGGGATTGAATCTAATAAGCGTCGATTTTTCATGTCGATCAACACAGAAAATTTTTGCAAAAGCTCTGCACCAATTATTGGGTGTGAAGCCGAAGCTATGACAACTGGCCATTAAAAGTTGCTACGCGAAACCTAAGTCTAAATAAATTAATTTTTCTCTCAATGTTGCGATTTTTGATACATTAGCTGTAAATAAGTTTAATTTTCCAGACGGCATTTTCGATTCGGCAAGAGAGAGAGGTACGACTGAAATATCAGCACCTGCATCAACAAGAAAGGGTACGTCTGATGCTTGAGCAGATACAAATAATCGACTAATGACTGGCTACTGTCACTCATCACTTCGAGTGATGGCCCACTTAGTTTAAAGAAGTCTGCTGGAAACTGCATGAGGCGTCCAAATTACATTTATTTACATTTACGGGAATTACTACAAATTATATTTACTCGAATTACATTCATAAGCTTTCGAAATGTTAGGAAGATATAAAGAAAAGATTGCAGATTTCTTGTTTTCTCTTGTCGAGTCTTGTTATCCTGAATGAGTTTTGAGAGCTTGAGAAAGATACTGAGTGCCCAATCTCTTTCATGGAGCAACGAGGTTACTGAAAACAATTAAAGATCCCTTCAGAAGCTCATGACAGTTTTAAACCAGGAAGTTAATGACGAGAAAATGATAAATTTGCCTCGATGAGTTTCGAAAGTCAAGTTCAAATTAAAAAGGAAGTTGATGCTTCAAAAAATAACATCCCTTCTTTTTCAGCTCTTATTTCATCCACGCATGAAAGGTTAAATCTACTTTTTGTGGTCGTTCATCTTTCAGTAAAGACTGTAGGAAAGCACCACCCAGACCCGATAGTAGTTAACGATAGTTACTGCCGTAACGAAGGGCCTGGGCTCGAATTCCCGGAGAAGAGTGTTTGTAAATGTGTAGTGTTTTTGAGGCTTAGAGGGCACTTCAAATATGGTGAGCTAAATGTCCTCTCGTGTGGTTTGTTCGTAGAGGAGAGGTGTACAACAAATAAACAAACAGTAAGAAAACTTCCATGATGACTCTAGATCAGAGGACCTCAACCTTTTGACTAACGCGTACCATCTAAACAAAAATTGAAAAACCTTAGTACCACCATTACATTTTACATTATTTCTCAATTTCTCAATAAAAGCATTAAAAAAATATTTTGCGAATTGCAAAACCTATTGTCTATTCGTATTAAATATGCACACATAAAAAATTAGATTGAAAATTGGTTAACATTTTAATTATCAAAATTTAATTTACAATACTTAATTCTAAAATTTAGTGTAAAATATAGGCCTGTTTAAAAAAGGGAGGTAAATTTCTTTATGTCTGGTCTTATTTCACTTCGTTTTAACAGAAATTAGGATCCACTTTTAATTTTTTTCTGCATTTATTTTTGAAGTATCAAATAGGTTCTGCAAAAAAGGTGATAAAAATTTAATAGCTGTATTTGAAATGCCTTTAAATTCTTTTTTTCGGTTCAGCTAAAAGTTTATAAAGTATTCTTTCGGCCTTTTTAGCCTGCCTTGGTGGTGTAGCGGTCAACACACTCGGGGCGTACTGGTGAGGTCCGTGGTTCGAGTCCCGGCGAGGACATTGCTCATTTTTCACGACTCCTGGTTTAAAATATCTAATGTCTCCACAGTGGCGTTCGAACTAAAAAAGGTGGTGGATGATGATTCTTCAGGATTTGGCGATTGGGTCCCGCAATCACCAGTCTCCAGTGTCCTTTAAAACGACCAGTATATAAGGTATTTCTCCCGCCTTAGCATCTTTCGGGGTGTAGTGATCAGCACACTCGACGCGTATTCGAGGTATTCGTGGTTCGAGTCCCGGGGAGGGCATTATTCAACCCTAATATCTCTAAAGTTCACAAGTGTTATTTTTTAAATATTCAATTAGGGTTGGATCACAGAAAATTTCTATCAACTCTTCTTTTTTTTTCCACGAGATTTTTGAATTTAAAAGTAAAAAATACTCTATTTCTTTGCGTACTACCTATTTTACTCTTGCGTACCACCGGTTGAGAATCGCTGCTGTAGATGAGAGGAAATCTTAACTCATAAGCAAAAAATGTAGCTTAGTTTTTCTTAATCTAGTACACTTTGCGAAAACATGTAGAAGTGCTGTTCCGTTGCATAATATATAGAAGACCATAATACGATCTCCTTTTGCAGAATGGAAGAAAGGGTCTAATGAATCCACTTTTGAAGAAAATTCTACGAAACGCGAGTGCACTACAATGTTTACAGGAGAATCATTTTTACGGGAAATCTGTCTAAAGACTGTCTTGATTAAAGTTTGTAATAAAAAAGCCAAGTTGTGGTATGTGGTCTTTTGGCTGACAACTCACATCGATCATACATCGAAAAGGATTTAAAAAAGGAAGCGAAAATTTCTTCTAAGGGTACACAAATGCTGTCACATGGGTTATTTGATGGTGGAACTATTCCCACTCTAGAACAGGGTTGCCACCATGCTACAGTAAAAAGTTTAGATGAGAAGTTTTCCACGAAAATTTTTGAACCAGCTCAAACTTTACCCCACACTATTTAGAATTCGTTTGTGGAATAGTGGAATAGCCGTTGCAGAGTTGGTGATTATATTATACAGCACTAAATACGAGTTCTCCTTGGCGCGGATTTTTTAGGGAGCATTTTAATAGCCAAAATTCAGGTATTATCATCAGGAGTTGTGGAGACATCAGTCAAGCTGTGGAGACCTTGCTTGGTTGGACTATTCTAGGTCTCGGGAAGAAAAGTGCAGTAGTTAATAACATCACACTCTGCCTAAGAAACTTTCAGGTGAAAGAGATGCGGCCATTATGAA